>MU118019.1:0-10090 GCA_014904855.1 Thelephora ganbajun
GGGATCGAGCACTCTTCAAGGAACTATCAACAAGTGTCGAACACTTGCAACTCTTGAGCGGCGCCGCGTTTCGTAGAGGTATGTCACTGAAGGCATAGAACGTTCCGACACTAATATAAAACATATACGTACAACAGGAGCTTCTCCGACCCTCTCCCATTGTCAAGGACTCCGCCAATTAGAGGTTTCCGAACTATCCCCAGCATACGACGAATTGTCCCTCATCGCGTCCATTACCTCGACGAACCTCCGGAAGATTAGTCTTCCGGCACGGTATCAACTCGATTGTAAAGACGATTCGCATCGCATAGGGTATTATGAAACAATTGATGGATGCTTGTGTCAGCTTGTCGAACGGTTGCGAGGATCGGGGTATAAGCACAGGCTAGACGTGGAGTTGTGGATTTGGGGGAGCAAATGGAATGACGAGAAAGTGGATTTCAAGAAGTTGTTGCCAAAATTTAGGGAGCAAGGTCGGGTGGAGATTGTAGAGAGGCTGAGCGGTAGAGTCGTTTACTGTTCCAATTAATGAGTATTGGTCATGCGTTTACTTGGATGCGGATTATCGAATAGAAAATAGTTGAGGCGTTCTTGAGTGAGTGGTTGTGGGTGTTTGGCTGGCAGAGAGTCAGAGACAGAATCATATGAGGAGTACGATTCCACTCCACCCTACCTTGCTCTCTAGGCACGGGCGGATTTTGAGGGTGGCGAGATAAGGAGTTCACCAGGATGTGGATCGGGGAAGGCCGAACGCTCCATTACCCACACTTCCGCGGCATCCTCCTCCTTCACAACTATTCTTGGGTCGCCACCTCTCACCACTGTGTCGTTCTTGCTGAGTAACCTTTGACTCAACATTCAACTTGAGGCAACGACAGCAACCGGTAAGTAGCAATGGAAATTCGCCGTCCCTGCTTGTTTTCCTGCTTCTCTAAGTTTGATTTTGTCGACCCATGGTCTCTGGGTTCTTGGGTACAACGATGGACCTCCTACAGGGAATGCTCGACAAGATTATCGACCATCTACTCCCGTATGACACACGATGACCGCGTAATGACTGCTCGCTGGTCACAAAATCATGGGTATACCCCAGTCGGAGGCGTCTCTTCGAAACCGTCGATCTAGGGCGAGACGAGGACTTGAGATCGTTCCTGAAAGATATTTCTCCAACGAACGTTGGAGCATTAGAACACGTCCGCTCGTTATACTATTGTGGGATCGTGGACACTCTTGATTCAGCTCGAGGACTAACGGATCACACCGATTTCCTTGCCCTCAATCCGTCAATTCAAAGACGCTTGGCAGCATCACAACCAGCGCACTCGCCTCACCCACAAACTACTTGTCCAGTCCCATTCACCCCGATCTTAGTGACCCCTCCCACAATCGGTGACCCGGGCCTCGCCCAGAGTGTGACGAGGTTGCTAATGGCATGGTTCGGTTTCCGTGCCCATGGCTCGCTCAACGCGTCGTTGACAGTGTGGAGACAAATGTAAAACGCCTGGGCTGGGGTGCGAGTTTTGGCTAGAAGCGAAGCTTCAAAAGATTGTGGACGAGATCCATGGGATGATTGTTAACCGTTCTGATGGGAAGTTGCAGTCTTAAGGAAGGAGATAGTCAATACAGCTTAAACCTCCAAGCGCAAGCCTCCCGATTCCTGCTCCCAGCCATAATGGTGACCACATTTGTACCGTTTAAAATCACCACGTTGCCCCACATCTCCCATTCCCCAAAATCCTGTGGTCCTTACACTTCGGTAGTGGTTGCGATCGTAACAATATTGCCCCAGGGGGTGTAAGGCGGTCACTTTTAGTATCGGTGCTGCAAGAGTTCAAATTTTCAAAATCTGATCGTCGCCCCTCCCAGTTGAACTGAAACCCTCTCATGTCCCCGAGCTTCAAGATGGATCATGCAGCCTGAGGAAGCGGGGCAGCTCACTGAACGGTAAATCAATGTGCGATGATAAGAATCCAAACGGACCTGTGAAGGACATAATTAACCTGGTGGGTAAGGCGCGCGGCGGCCAGGCTCGCCTGGATTTCGCGTCGCCGTAACAAAAAAAAACTTGCATAACCCTGGACCACGCATGGAGGTGAATTGATGAAGAAACGCAAAAGGTGGGCATATGCTACAGACACATCAACCCAATTCCCAGTTACACGAGCTCTATCCTACACCACAGAATATCCAGTGTTCCAGATCCTACCTCATTTTCAGGGCAATTCCCAAACCCTCTCACTCAGAACCTCTACAATCCTAACCAATCCTTTCTCTCGGAACTTTGGCAGAAAATCCTTGCGATGTACCTCTTCACCCAACTCCACAGAGTTTACCCGAAACTCCAATTCCAGGGTATGTTTATACCCTGACGCCTGCAGTCGATCGACAAACCCACAGATCATATCGTCGAAAGGCATCCAACAAGGGTGATCCCACAGGAGCCCCCACGTGATACGTTTAGTCACCGGTGCGAAAATGATCTTTCGAAGACTCGTGGAGGTGATGGATGATATGAGGATCCGCTCCTGCTCCTGTGGATGCATGGTGATGATCTCTAGCTGGCAGAGTTCTGGACAACGAGAGAGGCTCAGAGTGGATTTAGCTGGGGGGGGGGGGAAGAGTGTAAACCGGTGCTGTAGCAAGACACTGCATAAACTGGATCGACGTACAGTAAAGTGGACCCATCTTGAGACGCTTGAGGGTCCTCTCCACAGCGGCGACAAGACAAGCCTCGCACACCTCATCCACCTCAACTTCCTCATACTCCAACTTCAGTCCAACAAGTCGATCGAAGGGGAATCTCATAGCCGTCCCGAAGGATACCAATAGTCTCCCACGCAAGGCATGAGGAAGACAAGGAACGGGCCAATCGTCCTTTCGAAACCATATTTTGAAGATATGGAGATCTCTAAGATTGGGGAAATACCCAACGAGCACAATGAACGCGCTCCACGTGATCGAAACTTGCGAGAGGGACAACGATGAAAGTGTGTGTCGGAAGGCTGAGAACCACTCGAGGTGATCGCAAATGGTTGATTCGATGTCCGTAACGCTGAAAGCGAGCTGTTGGAGTTGGAAAAATGAGGGCAGGTAGTCCCGAAGAAGGGAGATGCCACAACCATCTCCAAAGATATACGTCAGCGAGCGAGCGTGGCACAGTAACCCGGTATTCGTAGGCGAAATGTTGTCCAGCCACGACCGGTATGTAGCTGACTTGACGACAACGTGTGCGAAAAGGAGTCTCCGGCCGGGTTGTAGCCAGGATTTCGAGACCAACGAGCAATTCTGCAACGACCGTCTGTCATTTGGGGGCAGACGACCGAAGATCTCATCGAGTAATTCCTCGGGAAGGTGCATACGATGGCACTGAGCTTAGAAGGTGGCGGTCGTTATCGATGAATGGATGATACGCGGATCGGGGAGGGCCGAAGGTGGCGCTTCATTCTTGCACGGACCATTTGCATCCATCCCAGGATCTTCAATTCTCACACCCTTCATCAGCGATACATGCTGGACACGACTTGGCGGTTCTCTGTGTCGGTTGGTTGACCGATTAGGGTACGAGCATCCGCTGGAAGTGTAATCCCAAATTCTCAAAGTGCGACACATGCAGGACTAGAAGCTGGACTTTTAGAAGTATCTACCAAGGTTTCGTGAGAAGAGCCGGGTGAGGACTATGGACAGGATAAATGGGATGATCGTTTACTGTCCCGACGAAGGGGTCTTAAGGAAGGAGGTACTCAGTACAGCCCATTTCCGAGCGCAGGTCTTGTAAAGCCCGTCCCTAGCCATGTGCATCTTCCCATCTTCCTGGTATCTTCGCCAGGGGTTCCTTTCCGTCCCACAACAGCAACGTTCCGAAACGCAAAGCAAAATATTTCTTTGGCCCGTAAACCTTTCTACCATGTTCGTGTTCATGCAGTCGGCGACTACCATGCCCATCGTTCCCAACTGCAACTTCCCGCTTGGCGGTCTAGAAAGAGGAGGGGCAGGTCAACAATCCACAAGAAATGCAGATTCGCTGAAATGGAGACCCCTGAGATTGAGGAGACAGTCGACGAACGTAATGAACGCGCTCCATGTGACAGAGACACGAAAGGACTAGTGATGAGATCTTGAAAGGATGTCCTGAGAAACTAGGAATAGCTTGTAGTCGGAGATGCTTGGGTCAATGTGTGCGATCTAGCAGCAACACGAGGTGTTGAAGGCGACCAAGTGACACGAGATAGCCACCGTAAAAGAGAGTATCAAGGGTATAGAACCGAAGACAGGTTAAAGCGCGGACATGTTCCAGAAGCTCTACGCTCGTTGGTGAAACGTTTTCATGCCACGCCTGGTAGATCCAAGGAGGGAGATCAACGGAAACAAAAGAATATTTCTTGCTGGCGTATATATACAATTTCGCAACAAGTGAGGGGTTCCGCAACGTTCGCTCGGCATTTTGTGGATGAATGACCAACTGGTGGGGAAGAACCATTTCGAACGCCGGGCACTCAATCGGTAATGCTCAGATTGTGAGAGACGCACAGATCCTATAGACATACACATATCAAGTACATGAGTAGTGTTCCACCCTAGAGCTTTCGGGTTTTGAACTTTGTTTTACTCCGGCTCCCCCAACTCCCAGGGTCAGACTCGAAAATTCTCGCTCAAAGTCCCCATGATCCTAACCAGGCCTTTCTCCTTGAAATTCGGCAAAGACATCTTGTGAGGCACCTCGTCCACTACCTTCAAAGACTCTACTCAGAATTCCACTTCCAGGATTCTGTTGGTAGACGTGGTTGATTCATTTCGCAACGTGCCATGTATTTTTCTTTCTCCACACCTGCTCTTGAAGGGCTCGTGCCCGTATTTTTTCAAGGACAAGTTTCGAGGTCACCTTCCTCTCAGGACTCGTACGATCGTTTGGCAGCGGCTCAGTGGAAATCAGGTAGTGGGAGCTGTCGGTGACATTGGTGGCATCTTCGAGTATTGTGGTTATTTCCCGACGTGACAACCGGTCTACTTCCTTGGTGATGAGGTTGTCGCAGACCCATGGCCGATCAGCATATAGTAACAGGCTCTTGAGAGATGCACCATATGTGTGGTGGAGATGCGACAACTTGTTCTCGTTCGCAACTGGTTGAATTAGCGACCGGCTGTAAAAATGTAAGTATTGTGGATTCCCGCAGGTAAATCCACTTGCGCTTGGAGCACCTCCATAAAAGACCATGATTTCATGTAGAAGGACATGCTTCGAATGCCTCTGATCCATTCATGGCGCGAGGGACGAGGAGACGACACCTCGACGACAAAGAAGAAGCCCTCTTGGAAGGCCGGAGCAGGTTCGTGAAGTTCCCGGTTGGAATCGACAAGAACCCAAATCCTGCCAGGAGGGCCATGTTCAGACTTCAACGGATGGTAAACTGACCGGTTTTCAAGGCGTGAAAATTCCTTCACACCCCCTCGGCAGAAAAGTAGGGCATGATTGGGCCTGATTTGCAGTGCGGTGGGAAGCTTGAGTGCGAGACGACGCAAGAGAATACGAAGGAGAAAGACGGATTTCCCTGGTGAAAGATCTTGAGACCCTGTAAAGGCTAAGCAGAAAAGAGTCAAACCTATGCCGGGTTGGCCGGCAATCACAAGCCCATCGTACTTCGCCGCACCGCCACAGACAGATAGAGCAAATTCCTCGGCCTCCCTGTACTCGGATCAGATGAAGATCTGTTTGCATTTGAAATGCCAGCAACATCTCACAGCCCCGGGCTGGTTCATTACATCACGATTGGAGGGCACGACATCAGAGAGGATAGGAGACCCATCAATAGGATCGGGATCTCCCTCAACTTTCTCGGTCTCGTCCAAAGAATCCGGATCCTTGTCCCAGACAGAAAGCCAGAATTGCACCCAATATTCATCATCGCAGTCTCGGAAATGATGGTTCGGGGAGGATGGGTCCAAAAGTGACTCGATAAGCTCAGTTTGATGAGAAGCGTAGCGCTGGAGAGACCTCAGAGTGGTGGGCTCAGGGGTTGTGGTGGGATTCAAGTCGCACAACATCGTGGTCAAGGACAAAGTCGTTTCAAACCTTGACGCGTGACGTCATACGCTCCTCGTCATAGTTGGGGCACCAATACGGCACGATCTTTCCGTGCGACTGACCCTTTCCTCGTGAAGGAAGAACCCTTCTTATACACGCCACCATACACCCTTATTATCACAGCGATGTGCTTCGAATTATTAGATTCTTTGGTTGAAACGCGTAGCCAGATATTTGATACTCACCCCGCGTGAATCGCACCTCGGATATTTCGTGGAAAGCAGGCTACAGCGTAAACGGACGCGGCCGAGGTCAGCTACTTTCCATCGGACATCTCATGAAAATCTCGGAATCCATTCCGACCGCCTGTATCAAGTTCTGGAAAAGAATATAAATACAGCAGCGTGAACGTAAAAAGGAGGGGGGACGTGGCCCCCGTTTGCAGGTCTACCAACGGCCACCAGCCGAACAAATTACATGTACGTCTCCCGCAACCTACGCACGATATACTCCTCCGTCGTCACCGGATCGTACTTCTTGGGATTCCCAGGTCCAAAGCAATGTGGCAAACAAGAAATCTCCGCGTCAAAATTCGGGTTGCAGAAGAAGGCTATCGATTGACGTCTAGGGGTGACAGTTTCAAACCCGCTTATTGGTTGAGGAGGGGCGACAACGCGGTGAAGGGTCGAACGTAGAACGTCGTTGCTCCAGCGAGCCAGAAGATCTGCAGCGTTGATGACGATCATGCTGGGCTACGGAGTGAACATCCGAGCAGGAGTGAGTCACCTTGTCAATTGACGGAGGAAGCGAGAAGGCGCTTACGATTTGAGGTGCTGGCGCGAATTGCTTCGTGGTAGGGTTTTGAACTTGCAATCCGCCAACCTGAAGGAGTGTATTGGCGTCTCGTATATCATTCGAGGGAACCTATCACTTACCGAGTCCTGGAAAAGCAAAGTCAAAGAACCTGGGAACTGCTATTAGGATCGTGTGCTCAAACAACAGACCTAGGTGGCGGGCGCACCGTAATCCGTATGGGCGGCAACACGAGCTTGACCATCCTTGCGTAGCAGATCGGTCTTAATGGCCGGATAGTTTAGTAAACGCAGGTTATGATCCTGCCCATTAATTTTCTCTTGGAAAAAGTTCTCGTGTAAATCGAGTCCGAGGGCGATAGCTCGTATAACGCGGACGTGTAATTCGTGGCATGTCTTGCAAGGCAGGTCTTCAACCTCAGAAAACAGTCAAACGGTGGAAGTGGCGACTGACCTGGAAGAAATCGAGCATGAACGTTTTGAATCCGGGCACGTCCGACTCCTGAGGCCACATGTTCTTCCACCTACTATCCCAGTCACGACCAATTTCCATCGTTTCCTTGTGGTCCGGGGCGGACGCTCGGAGCCGCGCGATTTCAGCTTCATCATGCGAGGTGGTGGCACGTTCCCGACCCTGTTGCACGTACCCGCGGTTCGAACGGGGGTCCTCCCATGCGAGTGCTTGCTGAGAATGATCCAGCGAACAAACTCGAGTTAGTAACGAGCCTTCCGTCGTGCACCATGATCATGTGCTAACCTTCTTTTCAAGCGGGAGTCGGAAAAATTCGTCACTCTAACCATATTCCATTGAGCGACAAATCCTGCGAAGAGCTGGGCTATCTACCTTCTTGAAAGCTTCCTGCACAACCTCGTCGCTAATTCCATGGTTCCCCAAATACACGAAGCCCATGTTCTTGAAGCCGTCGACAACCTGACGGGCAGTTTCGCGTCTCTGGTCGAATGATAAAGAGCCAAAGTTCGCGAAGTCGACGATTGGGATTCCTGAGGTATCTACATTGCTGTTGAACGCAGTGGCCAGCGACCGTGAGGCGACAGAGGTACGGAATGAGGCTCTCGAGGCGACAACTCTCGCACGAGATAGCATGATTCGGGGGGGTATTCTGCAGCTGGTTGCAAAACGATGGACCGCTTTTTAGAAAAATAGGATAAGACTTTTTTATTTGTGCCATGACGTGACATGACACGTAAACAAAGATTTTTGAGCCTGCAGTAGGACGGAGATTTGATCTGTGATAAACACTTCTCGCAATTCCCCATCCCCTCGCCCGTTCGTCTGATTCCAGGCTCAAAAATCTTTGCTTACATGTCATGTCAAGGTATAAATAAATAAAAACCTTATCCTATTTTTCTAAAAAGCGGTCTATCGTTTTGCAACCAGCTGTGAAAGAGGTCAAGCTGTTATCAATTATCGATTATCTCGGAGGGTATGGGCACTTGAGTGCAGGATTAATCGAGCTTGGTTCAGGGTACCATACTGTTGGCTTGATTTGTGACGCTGTTATAATGCCCTTACCTCGGGGATATGAGGGGATCAATGCTATTATGACAGCCTCGTAACACGATTTTTAGGGCATTTCATCTACAAGATGCCTTAAACCACCAGGAAAGCTATGACAAATGGTCGGATAACTTCAGATCCATACGAAACAATAAAAAACCAATAATATTCATCAACAGTGGTATTGTACAGGAGACACAATTGGCCATACAACACAGGTGCAAGGGCGAAGAGCGAAGTGTACTGTTTTACTGAGTTTGGACGCCACCTTCCTGTTGTTGGTGCATAAGTGCAGCTATAGAGTTGGGCCGAGGGTGGTTCAATTGGGTCGTCATGTGAAAAGTTCCTCATAGGCGCGACGACCTCTAACTTATGACCATATCCCATCCTACCGACTGGGCCGCGAGCTTGCACGGCTGTCTGTCGATCGAAACCTGCACTTCCGTTCCTCGTGGCTGGGGGGTCAACGTTGTGGGGGTGATCGAAGAGAGGAGGCTTTCATGAGTGGAACTTGTCCAATCTACCAGCAATTCCAACTCTCGGAGTTGTCGAAAGTAGGAGATCGTCACAGCTGTTCCGGCTGGAACGTAAGTGGCTGGGGAGAACGTGGAGTGAAGACGGAGTACGGTAAGGATGCTCACATTGGAGTATGACGTCCAGCCTTGGATGTTTGACGGGGCGGGGGTAGTAGTGCCGATATTACTCGCATACTGTAGGAACTAACGCCTATATCGGACCACGCCCAAAGCTGTGTGCTTCAGTGGAATTGGAGGTACTGCTTCCAGGGGTTGAGCAGCCGGTTCGAAGATCAAGTGTGAAATTGGGGAGAGGCGGTGAGAATCCGGCAACACGAAAGGATGTGTTCGACGACTTATCTGTGCCATTTTCTTCCCGTCGAGCCACATATTGTAGGAACACCATCGTGGGCTTGAACTTAGACACACCCACGCGCGGATCCTTGGAAGCAAAAGTTTCATGTTCCCGAATTATCAAAGCGAACAGTTGCTCAAGCCGTGCACTGGCGTAGGGTTAGCGGATAGACGGTTGTCTTGAAGGTTTAAACACACTTTTCATTCGATGTCATGTTGTTGGTATCCAGAACAGTATAACCAAAGTGGAAGGGAGCTGATCTTGAGACAAAAAACGCAGTGTGAAGCAAACCAACCAATCGGGTGCTCAGTTCATCAGTGGGGGGAGTGTAATCCCCCCAGTCAGGAAGTTGTTTCCCCCGTAGATGGGCGACTAGGTGGTGGATTGCGCTCATGCTGAAGCAAAACTGGAGGTCCCATGAGCTGACGTGGTGTGAAAATACCCTCCCGTACCATTGGCGTACATCCCGGATAATGGTAGATGCTGGCTCCATACTCAACAGGTAGGGAAAGGCGCGGAGGAAACACATGACAAATAGTCCTGCAAGCTGCTCTGAACCGCGAGTAACCATTGTCGCTCCACCATCATCGGTAACAAAGAAACTGCTGAACATATCGAGACACTCCACAACCATTGCGGAAGCGGTTGAGGAGTTGGGGCCGGAAAGCGGGAGGGTTGTTCCAAAGAAATTGAGCGTCCACACTCTGGCAGTTTCGTCCAATTACGTCTGAAGCGTCCAGAAAATGCAGCAGAAATCCAATTCTGTTTTATTGTCGTAAAACACCCAGTCTAGGACAGAAAGTGTGCCAAACGACCAGGTATGAACCCGGCGGGCGAGGATGACCAAAGCTCGGAACGTTGCTCGTCCGA
>MU118019.1:22136-79558 GCA_014904855.1 Thelephora ganbajun
GTTGCGGTTCGGAGGGTGATTGTCAACGTGGGGACCATCTGTTGAACAAGCACGCAGGAACAGAATATACAAGGCCGACAAGACCCTTTGCTTTCAGTAGGTTGTTGCAGGCGTGGAGGAGAGAAGAGGGGAGGGATACTAATGACAATGCGTGAGGGAGATTATAGGACAAGGGAGGAGATTCGCCGATCGTCCGAATGAATCTCATGCCGTAGGGCAGCCCAGGCAAATGCAAAAATTACAACGCCCAGGACTTGAGCTTACAGTCCCGAGAATCTTTGCACCGGTCTAACTGTTGTAAATATCTGTTTCATCTATTTCCCAGACTCTCGCTAGCATTCTCAAC
Source organism: Thelephora ganbajun (assembly GCA_014904855.1). Taxonomy (NCBI): domain Eukaryota; kingdom Fungi; phylum Basidiomycota; class Agaricomycetes; order Thelephorales; family Thelephoraceae; genus Thelephora; species Thelephora ganbajun. Next base: position 22,483 of record MU118019.1, read on the forward strand.
GAAAGACCCAGTGCAAAGAAATGAGCGATGAGATACATCAGCTATTTAGTGGGGATTAGGCTGGAATCCAGCCTCGAATTCAGAGGCGGGGAGGATGCGGTTCAGAAGGGGGGAGGGTGCCGTGGGGATGACTGAGCGGGGACATGCTACTGGGGGTTGAGTCACTCACAACTCGTCTATAACTTGATTGTCTTCTCAAGTTAGGTTCCACAAAACGCATACAGAGCACATCCAGCTCTCATTTATACTTCTTACTACAAGCATTCCGCCTACGAAAATCTGCGCCAACAATGAAGGTCATCGCGCCAAAGAACGGAGGGGATTCGAGCCTTACCTGCGGATTTTCGTCGTCGGTGTAAAACACCCATCCTCCACTGAGAACGATTCGTTCGTGACAAATATCCTCTTCACAAACTCGTACCCCTTCAAACCATATCTGACCCCATGCTTGGCTAAAACGTCTAAGATCGCCTTCGCCACCTTTTCATCCCTGGCCGCCCCACCCAACATCGCCAGATCGGTCTTGCTCACTGGCCTCTTCCAAACTCTGCTTGCGATCTTGGTGAGTTGAACGGGATCGGGAACGGTGATGGCCAGGAGATATGATCGCACCGAATCTCCATGGACTATGATTTGTTGCACGGCAGGACAAGCGGCGGATGTTCTCGACCTTCTCCAAGGCGATACCATTCACCTTGGGAAAGTTTTACCATGTTCTGAAATAGTGATCCGTGAGGCCAAGTTCAGCAACGTAGGGGCGGTGAGCTTTTACCTTGGCTCAGTTGATGATCTTGAGCGCCCCGAACTGAAATCATGCGGCATGGAATTGAATAACCTGAAGGAATTATGGCACCGCATGTACCCCATCCATAGAGCCGCTATCGGCAGTACGAACCCAACCTTCCTTATTGATCGCTTCCTTGGTGGCCTGCTCGTCTAGAGATATTATCCCGGGTCAATACCGACGAGTGTGGTAGGAATGCGTGACTTGCTCTTTTAATAACCAGAGAAGCAGTTGGCAACTCGATCTCGTTAACCGGTTGCATGGATCTCACAGATCTACCGTCAGTCGGGTCCCTGGGTATACACCTCGTACAGGCACCGCAATTTTCAGATATGCTGCACCCTAGCAGAGACGTCATGAACTTGCTTGAATGACAAAAGAAAGGGCAACCGACCTTGCGGGACGGTGCAGGCGAGGACAACGCGCGGGAAGTCCAGAACCTACGGATTTAACGGAGCTGATCCTGATGTGACGGGTGCAATGTTTCCACAGAGGGCCGCCCGAACATATAGCAGACACGTACATCAAAAACGTATTGCTGTGGATGAATGGGTCAAATCACCTCGTTGAATAATGAGTCTGTCCCAAAGTGGACGCAATTAGTCTCCAATAGCCTTGAGCCTCCCCATATTGGCAGTGACTAGCGACTACTTGCATGAACAGCGCGCTTTTCAACCCAGGCGGTTCCGAGTTGGCAGCGACAGCGTGATAGATCCTGCTCAGAAGCCTTGGTACTGCGGGGAGGGAGTTTGGCTTCAGGACCTGCATATCTTCTAGAATCCCCGACGGAGGGCCAGTAGAGTGACCTACCTTGCTACCAGCCAGTATGACACACGATTCCACCGTCCGCTATACACGTCCGTTGGTCGAGGTGTGGGAAGGGAAAGGGAGAAGGAGAGGAAGACGGGACTAGCGAATGGAATAACATCCCGCATGTGTTAGAGTACGTCGCTGAAGTATGAGCGCCTTAGGCTGGGGAGCTTTGAGTCCATTTGCATCGGACTGGCCTATAGGTTATGTCTTTTCACCACTGGTACAGACTCACGGGACACCAGTTTATCAGCTCAGCCTCTGTGGTTGTGGTGTCACTTCCGGATCCCCAATCTCGTCCACCTCGATCCCACTACCCTCTCCTGTAAGATAGACGATCAACCGGTTCCTCTCCTTTCACGGCCGATCTGAAAACTTTCCGTCACCGGTTTCGTGTTGACAGTGGCCTGGGTCTTCTTGGTCAACTATCGAGACTGCGCCTACAGTGTGATGAGGTCACCATCAACATGCCGGCGACTCCCTGTCCATCTCTCGCTTAGCGGATCATTGACGGTGTGGGGGAAAGTGTGGAGTGTTCGAACCTGCAAAAAGGCCTCAAATGTGTATCCAACTCCACAATTCTGCTGTGGGGTTACTGAACGAAGTACCGCAATTCCATTTTAGACACAGGGAACCATTTGACGCTCTCGAATTGTCGAGAGCCCCCGCGAGCTCCAGATCTACATGTCCTTTCCGGTGACCCTGGAGCTGGACTTATTTCATTTATCACCTCCATGAAAACCCGAAAGATAACGTTCACTCAATCGCTCGCTTTTTACGACTTCTGAGCGGGTTATACCTACTGGACACGACTCGACGATTACCTGTGTCAGTTGGTCGATCAGTTGGGATGTGAGCGTTGGCTGGAAGCTATGTTTCGCACTTGCCGCTGGCGGGACGGGAAGCTCTATTTTAAGAAGTATCCACCAAAGTTTTATGAGAGGAGTCGGGTGAGGATTTTGGACCAGCTGACCAAGATGGTTGTTTACTGTTCCGACGGGACGAAGCAGTCTTGAGGAAGGAGGTAGTCAGTGCAGCTTAAATTCTCGAATGTATGTCTTCTGATTCCTGCTCCTATGCACAGTGGTGACTGCGTGTATGTCATTCGAAACCAATATTACCAAGCGCCCACACATCGAGGTCCCAGTTGCAACGAGATTATCCCGGCTAGGTGACCCTCCTCATGTAGAAGTTAACAAGTACGTATGGATGTTGAACAGAAATGCACCCACGCCGCGGGGAAAGTGTCACATTTTCGACGATTTGTTGCAGGAGTGCAAGGACGAAGAGTTTAAAACCTGATCATCATCCCTCCCAGTTAAAGTGAAACTCTCTCATGTTCCCGAGTTTCGGAAAGGGAAGCAGGCGGCTCACGAAATGATAAATCGATGTGCAGTGGGAAGAATCCAAACGGTCCTGTGAAGGGTAGAATTGACCTGGCGGGTAAGCGGCCGCTCGCCCAGAGTTCGTGTTGTGCAAAAACGAGAAAAATCGCATAACCCTGGACCACGGAAGGAGATGAATTGGTGAAGAAACGCAAAAGGTGGATGTGTGTAACAAGCATGTCAACCCAATTCACAGTTACACAGGTCCTATTCTACACCGCGAAATATCCAGCGCTCCAAACCCCATCTTATTTTCGGGGCCATTCCAAAAATCTTCCACTCAGAAAGTCTACAATCCTAACCAACCCTTTCTCTTGGAACTTTGGCAGAAAGTCCTCGACATGTACTTCCTCACCCAGCACCTCAAAGCATGCTCGAAACTCCAATTCCAGGATATGTTTGTATCCTGACGCCTGCAGTCGATCGACAAGCCGACAGATCATATCGTCGAAAGGCACCCAACAGGTATTTTTCAAGAAGTCCGGCCAAAATTGGGGGAAGACCAACTTTCGAAGGTTTGTGGAGGTGATAGATGAGATGAGGATCCGCTCCCCCTCCTGTGGGAATGCACGGCTCGTCCATAACTGGCGGAGTTCTGGACAACGAGAGAGACTCGAAGTGGATTCAACTGGGAGGGAAAAAGTGTAAGTTGGTGCTACAGGAAGGTATCACGTAAACTAGATTGGCATACAGGAGGATGGGCCTATCGTGAGGTGCTTGAGGCTCTGTTCCACAGCAGCGACAAGGCAAGCCTCATACGCTCCATACATCTCAAGCTCCTCGTATTCCAGCTTAAGTCCAACAAACCGATCGATGGGGAATTCCATAGCCCTCCCAAAGGATACTGATAGTTTCCCACGCAAGGCATGGGGAAGGGGAGGAATGGGCTGATCGTCCACTTGAAACGACGTTTCGAAGATAACGAGATCTCTAAGGTTAGGGAAATACCCGACGAGGGCAACGAACGCGCTCCACGTGATCGAAACTCGTACGAGGGATAGCGATGAAAGTGCGTGTTGGAAGGCCGAGAACCATTGAAGGTGCTCGCAGATGGCTGTTTCGATGCTCATCCTTTCGAAAATGAGCTGTTGGAGTTGGAAAAACGAGGGTAGATAGTCCTGAAGAGTGTGGACGCCCCAACGAGAATCGGCAGTTCCACCGCCCCCGAAGCGACACGCCAGCAAACGAACGTGGCGCAGTAACCCGGTATTCGTAGGCGAAATGTTGTCCAACCACGATCGGTAGGTGGCTGGCCCGATAATGATGATTGCGAAAAGGAGTCTCTGGCTAGGCTGTAGCCACGATTTCGAGACCAACGAGCAGTTTTGCAACACCCGGCTATCAAGTGGGGACAGATGACTGAAGATCTCGTCGAGTAATTCCTCGGGAAGGTGCATACGATGGTCCTAAGGTTAGAAGGTCGCAGTCGTTATCGATGAATTGATGGTACACGGATCGGGGAAGGCCGAAGACTCCATTACTGCACCGCCCATCACATTTCTACGAGGTACATACTTATGTAGAGACAAGAAAGAAAGAAAACGAAGAACTTTTTTCTTTTCTTTTCAAAGGCGAGCTTCCGGTTCGCCAAACTACCGTCAGGAGGGGTCTAAATACCTTACTACCATCAACCTGGCAACGATAAACCGGAAGGGCCGCACCAGGGCCAGTCGGGAGGCCATTCGGCGGGCAGGCCCTCTGGATAGCTACCCCTGGTCTCTCCCGCGAGAGCGACAACGTCCAGGTGCTTCTTAGTACCCGCGGTAATCAATTTATCCACCTTATCCAGGTGGATCATTTTTGCGTCGTATTTTTCCGTGTTGACTGTAATCTGAAATCCAAGGGTGTAGGGTTTCTGGGGGGTGGGTTGGACGAGAAGCCACGAGTTGATCATGGCAAAGTTGGTGCCTCGAGGACGGTGATAGGTGCCAACCTCGAGGGTCGTGCCGACTTCGTCATCGAGAACTTGCTTCTCGCCTTGGGCAAAGCAAACCGCTTCCCAACCGTCCCAATGTCTGTGGTTGTGTAATCACTGTAGATGACGTCCTTGATTGTGGCATGGCCAAGAATGGGGAAGAGATCAATAACCCTCCTGAAGGAATCAATACACCCGAAACTCGAAGATTACCCTGGCAGTGGTGGACATGGTTGGTTCATTTCGCGATGTGCCATGTATTTTTCTTTCTCCACATCTGTTCTCGAAGGGCTCGTGCCCGTATTTTTTCAAGGACAAGTTTCGAGGTCACCTTCTTCTCAGGATTCGTGCGATCGTTTGACAACGGCCCGGTGGAAATCAGGTAGTGGGAGCTGTCGACGGCATTGGTGGCATCTTCAAGTATCGTGGTCATTTCCCAACGCGATAACCGGTATACTTCCTCGCTGATCAGGTCATCGTAGACCTGTAGTCGATCGGCGTATAGCAACAGGCTCCTGAGAGATGCACCATACGTGTGGTGGAGGTCCAACAACTGGTGCTTGCTTGCAACCGGTTCGATTAGTGAGTGGCTGTAAAACTGTAAGCATTGTGGATTCCCGGGGGTAAATCGACTTGCGCTTGGAGCACTTCCACAAACGACCATGATTTCATGTAGAAGCATATGTTTCGAATGTCCCTGATCCATCTGTGGTGCGAGGGATGAGGAAACGACGCTTCAACGACAAAGAAGAAGCCCCCTTGGAAGGCTGGAGCAGGTTCGTGAAGTTCCCGGTTGGAATCGACAAGAACCCAAATCCTGCCAGGAGGGCCGTGTTCAGAGCTCAATGGATGGTAAACCGACCGGTTTTCAAGGCGTGAAAATTCCTTCACACCCCCTCGGTAGAAGACCAGGGCATGATTGGGCCTGATTTGCAATGCGATGGGAAGCTTGAGTGCGAGACGGCGCAGGAGAATACGAAGGGGAATGACGGATTTCCCTGGTGAAAGATCTTGGGACCCTGTAAAGGCTAAGCAGAAAAGAGTCAAACCTATGCCGGGTTGGCCGGCAATCACAAGCCCATCGTACTTCGCCGCATCGCCACAGACAGATAGAGCAAATTCCTCGGCTTCCTTGTACTCGGATCGGATGAAGATCTGTTTGCATTTGAAGTGCCAGCAACATTTCGCGGCCCCGGGCTGGTTCATTACATCACGATTGGAGGGCACGACATCAGAGAGGATAGGAGACCCATCAATAGGATCGGGATCTCTCTCAACTTTCTCGGTCTTGTCTAAAGAATCCGGATCCTTGTCCCAGGCAGAACGCCAGAATTGCACCCAATATTCATTATCGCAGTCTTGGAAATGATGGTTCGGGGAGGATGGGTCCAAAAGTGACTCGATAAGCTCGGTTTGGTGAGAAGCGTAGCGCTGGAGAGACCTCAGGGTGGTGGGCTCAGGGGTTGTGGTGGGGTTCAAGTCGCACGACATGGTGGTCAAGGACAAAGTCCCTCCAAACCTTGACGTCACACGCTCGTCGTCATTGAAGCACCAATACAGCACGATCTTGCCGGCGTCAGGTCCAGGTTGCCGTCTTTCCGTGCGGCTGATCGTAAAGGAAGAACCCATTCTACATACGCCACCATACACCCTTATTATCACAGCGATGTACCTAAGACTATTAGATTCTTTGGTCCAGACGCGCATCCAGACATACGATACTCACTCCGCGCTAATCGCACCTCGGGTATTTCGTGGAAAGTAGGCTACAGCGTAACGGACGCAGCTAAGGTCAGCTACTTTCCACCGGACGTCTCAAGAAAATCTCAGAAGAATTCATTCCGACCGCCTGTAACAAGTTTGGGAAAGAATATGAATACAACGGCATAAAGAGGAGGTAGGACCAGAGGAGGGGGGGACGCGACCCCCGTTTGCGGGTCCACCAACAGCCGCCAGCCGAACAAATTACATGTACGTCTCCCGCAACCTACGCACAATATACTCCTCCGTTGTCACCGGATCGTACTTCTTGGGATTCCCAGGTCCGAAGCAATGCGGCAAACAAGAAATCTCCGCGTCAAAATTCGGGTTGCAGAAGAAAGCTATCGATTGACGCTTAGGGGTGACGGCTTCGAACTCGTTCACCGGTTGAGAAGGGGGGGCGACGACGCGGTGAAGAGTCGAACGTAAGACGTCGTTGCTCCAGCAAGCCAGAAGATCTGCAGCATTGATAACGATCGTGCCGGGCTACGAGCGAACATCCGGGCGGGAGTGAGACATCTTGCCAACTCGCAGAGGAAGTGAGGAGGTGCTTACAATTGGAGGTGCTGGCGCGAATTGCTTCGTGGTAGGGTTCTGAACTTGCAGTCCACCAACCTGAAGGAGCATATTGGCGCCTCGTATATCATTCGAGGGAACCTATCACTTACCGAGTCCTGAAAAAGCAAAGTCAAAGAACCTGGGAACTGCTATTAGGATCATGTGCTCAAACAACAGACCTAGGTGGTGGGCGCACCGTAATCCGTATGGGCCCCAGCACGAGCTTGACCATCCTTGCGTAGCAGATCGGTCTTAACGGCCGGATAGTTTAGTAAACGCAGGTTATGATCCTGCCCATTAATTTTCTCTTGGAAAAAGTTCTCTTGTAAATCAAGTCCGAGGGCGATAGCTCGCATAACGCGGACGTGTAATTCGTGGCATATCTTGTGAGGCAGGTCTTCAACCTCAGAAAACGGTCAAACGGTAGAAGGGACAACTGACCTGGAAGAAATCGAGCATGAACGTTTTGAACCCCGGCACGTCCGACTCCTGAGGCCACATGTTCTTCCACCTACTATCCCAGTCACGACCAATTTCCATCGTCTCCTTGTAGTCCGGGGCGGACGCTCGGAGCCGCGCGATTTCAGCTTCATCTTGCGAGGTGGTGACACGTTCCCGACCCTGTTGCACGTAGCCGCGGTTCGAGCGGGGGTCCTCCCATGCGAGCGCTTGCTAAGAATGATCCAGTGAACCCGAGTTAATAACGAGCCTTCCGGCGGCATGATCACGTGCTAACCTTCTTTTCAAGCGGGAGTCGGAAAAATTCGTCGCTCTAACCATATTCCATTGAGCGACAAATTCTGCGAGGAGCCGGACTACTTACCTTCTTGAAAGCTTCCTGGACGATCCTGTCGCTAATTCCATGGTTCCCCAAATATACGAAACCCACGTTCTTGAAGCCGTCGACAACCTGACGGGCAGTTTCGCGTCTCTGGTCAAATGATAAAGAGCCAAAGTTCGCGAAGTCGACGATTGGGATTCCTGAGGTATCTACATTGCTGTTGAACGCGGTGGCCAGCGACCGTGAGGCGACAGAGGTACGGAATGAGGCTCTCGAGGCGACAACTCTCGCACGAGACAGCATGGTTTGGGGAGTATTTTGAAAGAGGTCAAGCTGTTATCTCGGAGAGTACGGGCGCTTGAGCGCAGGATCAACCGAGCTTCAAGTGGTTACGTCCGCATGTGCCTGGCCGCGCCTACACTGGTCCCGGCCCCCACTTGGCCAATCTCCAGCTGTCCATCCTGCATTCTTCCGAATCCGACTGCTTGTTCCTGCTGCACCCGAACAAACCGACCCATGTAAATAAAAGCAATTGAGGTCGACCCGATAACCAATACCTTCAACATCCCTCCCACTCACAAGGGGCATGATCTCATCGAGGCACATATATCAAAGCCCACAAACTACAGAGTCGGCGGACCAGGCGTCGCTCGGGTGTCAGAGACGATGACTGGCGGACAGGAAAGGAACTCCAACCCTCCTCTGGCCTCTTCCATATCTATATGCCTCCGTAGCCTCTTCAAAGTTTCCTCCAGATCACTGTCCCAAATCTCCAAACGAAAAACTAAACGGAATGGCTTGATCTCGTGCATACCCCGCAGCATTTCGAATAGAATATATTGAAAAAAATGCACGTCCAGAATATCTCTGTACCCAAGCACGACGACGACATCGGAGAACGTGGGAGATGTGATGGTGGGTAATAGATCCATGAGGAAGCTGAGAACACCATAAGAACGATCTTGAGGAAAACTCGCGACTGTAATCTCGAGGGAGCGAAGCGACCTGCTCTTAAACAGATCAAAGTTCCGCAATAAGGTTTCGGGAGGTTCTGCAGGCTACTAGGTCAGATAAGTGGTGACCGGTGACCCTCGAGAATAAACAAAATCCTGACCAGTTTGGTCTATGCCAGGGTAGATGCGTAGTGTCTCGAGGGTGTCGGCGCAAGTGTCCAAAAGGAATCGCGTACCGTCCGCATCGAACAGGTCCATGTGACGGAATCGCAAGCCGCCAGCTAGCTTGGAGAGGTCTCTCAAAAAACCCTCTCCACCAAACGAGGACAACGTCAACCGCCCTCGCAGCGAAGGTGCCGATCGTGGAACAAGCACTTGGCCAGGTGGTGGCGACTCCGGCGTAGGGTAATAGATGAGCCTAAAGTCGTCAATGTTTGGGAACAGCCCAAGGAGGTATAATAGTTGATTATAGGTGCCCCTCGGTGTTCTAAGGGTGAGAGAGCGCAGCGTCGACGTGAAGTGCCCGAAGTATAATTGCGCCTCCGGTACGAACATGCCGAGATCCAAGTTGTCAATTCCGAGCACCTGGACGTTCGTGAGTGTGGAGAAGTAAGCCAAATTTCGGCAGTTAAAGGTCGTCGGTAGGAACCAAGGAGAAGCGGTGAGACCCCCCTGCAGGATCCGGAGTCGTTTGACAAATGGCAATAATCGCATCTTGTCCAACTTCCTGAGGGGTCTGAGCTCAGCATGTGTCGGATCCGAGGGGTATTTTCTGAGGGTGAGAGTGTGATGGAGGTGGGGTAGAGTTGCGATGTACCAAGAACGACATGTCATGGAACATGCTTTGAGAGTTGGTGCGTCAAGTAGGACATGGGCGATAATCATTTCAAGGAGTTCTTGTGGTAGTCTCCCCGTGTACGGACGTGAGTTGGACGTCTTTGGGCCGCCGCGCTCGAAGATCTTGTTGATGCTGGCTTTACTTCGACACCAGGCTACACTCCCCAGGAGCCCGATCCCTTTCGAATCATGGCGGTTAGATGAAATACTGATGATGGACGGTCATTCTGACGCGCACTCGTGAAGATAGAAACGGGGCCTTTAACAGATCCTCCAGCATTTTCCACAAACGACATCGCGGTCCCAGCAAGAGAATGAGATTGCCCAGTATTTGGGACCATCAGAAGGCGGACTTGTCGCGGATGCATTGCTTCAGTGTGGAGCTGATCCGTGATCCGAGATTATTTAGCGCCATGAGCGCAGTCGATTGTGTTCCTGGACCACTGTGCCTGAACTCCTTCCACTCTTCCTCTGTCCTCTTCCGCCACTTTCAGTAGTACACGTACTAGCCCCTTGGACCCCCGATGGAGGCTTTGGCAGAGCTCAAGGAAAAGACCAGGGAGTCAAGGAGGAGCCTCATGGCGACCACAGTCCTTGTCGATGCATCTGTCGCTACTCGAAGCGAATGGCTCAGCGTTGTCACAGATTATGTCGGCCCGCAGCTGAATCACATCGCTGGAAAGTTCCTGGACCATCAGGTATGCAATACATGGTTTCTCGATGGCCTTTGTTTACCGATGCTGCATGTGGACTTCCAGCTTCGAACCGCCTTCGTAACGTACGGATTGCCATCCACACGCCCCAGTCCCATTCTTTGCAAGCGATACTTCAGTAAGCTCGAGGTTCTCAAGAGAGATAGCCTGGAGACCCCAGAGCTCGTTGGGCTTGGGCAAATCAGTAATGAAGAATCAGAGACATATGGGACGGCGATGCTTGATGCCTTTGCTTGCGCTCTAGAGGTGCACATACCCCATGCACCAATGTCTCCCACAGACCCTCAATGTTCACTGCTCATCACAGATGTTCGATCTACTGGACGCAACTCCAAGCTCAAGCTCAACCCACATCCTACGCCAGATCGTTCACGTCGCCACATACCCGTCAGATAACGCACGCCACCCTGCTTGGAACGTCAACCCAGACTTGGATCACCTCTCATGGAGTAATCTACCGCAGGAATTGCGGAAAGTTCGTACGCCATGCGCATATACCGCCCAACCCATACTCGCCTGACCGCGATCATGTATGACAGAGGGATATCCATTATTCAAGTTTCTTGATTCGACCCCTTCCACAGCTCGAGAGGTTCCACGCCGCGGTATGTGAGATGAACATGCCCACCCCTTTGGGCAAGTGAACTAAAACAACCAACGAAAAGGTCTGCCCCAATCACGAAACATCTCCACCGTGGTTTGAGGTCCGTCCTCATCACAAGTGTTTGCTGTGGGTCCCAGCTGATCGTAAGTTTCTCCGCATGTACTGATTGCGGCCCGCTGACCGTTTTCCTAGCGATGGAGAACATCATGGCAATTCTAAATTCCACGACACCGCCCATAGATTTCTCTCCACAAGAATACCAACAACTCATCGAGAAATATCTCATCCTCGGCCAAGAGAACGATCGACTGGTCAACACGATCAGATCTGGAAGCCAAGTTGACCTCGACCACATCAAGCAAGTCCTTCAAACGGATTTTCCACTCTATGCACGGTTGCAGGACTACTTCAGTCGTCTACGTGCTGGAGATTCGAAGTCTGTTGACCAAACCTCCTTTGTTCCTGAAGATCCTGTATATGGAGGTGGTAGGGTGCTGTCGCATTCGGTCGATGTGAATGTGGAAAGGGACCCTGAGATGCAACTTGCGTCAGAATGTGATCCTGAAGCGATGTCGATGTTCTTTGGTACGGAGGGAAGTACGTTTACTGAAAGGCCACCCGCGGTTCCCAATCAGGGTCCTTTCGGAATTCGATTTTCAGATTTTCCGCCTCGTGTCATCTCCCAGATGCTGTCGATCCAAACGGATGTCGCTGCCCCGAGTTGTAGGTGATCTTCCCGTATTTCGCTCCACGCGTATCCTCACTGCTCATTCATAGCCTCGTGGCAGGGGTCGTTCACGTGGGCCGGTTTCGAGCATGCCAGTCGGGCGAAGAAGTTCATGAGGGTACCAATGATAGGCCTGAGCGCTACGAATGGGAAAGATCTGTACGCCAGAAGAAATCTATCATGACGAAATCCACACATGCACCCTAATTCTAAGTCCACAGGCGCGCGCATACATGGCCGCAAAATATGATACTCCTCCCATCAGGAACAAAGCGCGTGAACGATGCCGCTTTACAGGATTGGATAAAACGCTACGATCCCGTCTGGTGTCAATTTGTGCCTCACCATAGTAAGGGAGGGAATGACGCTGTCATGAATGATCTGGTGTACCGACAGCTCGTTCAGCGGCTGATAGACCAGTGCCTTGTGAATTCTCACTCCCATTTATTCCTTCAATGAGTTACTGAGTTGTTGCCTGCCAGTACGCCGTCGCTTCGTGGGACACCCAAAACTGCCCGGGTCTTTGGAACACTCTCCTACTCTTACCCTGCAATACATCCGGGTTAATCGGAGCTGTCTTTTCAAGCATCGGAAAACCCGAACTCCCAACACCGTCAGGACCAACCTCTCTCGCAGGTCCAACTTCACTCTTCAAAGACCAAATCCAACTGGACGTCCTAAACACAGAACTACGATCCTTCTGTCCATTCAGCGATCCAGTACAGGTCGTGGGAAGGAACCAATACCACGACAAAATCCCCAGCCATGTGGCTGCTTCGGTGTCCGGGTTTGACTCGGTAAATTCCAGTTCGGGTTCGGAATCAGGATCAAATGGAAGGCAGAGTCAAACTGGGAGTCCGGAAGTTTGCAAAACTCCCGAACAACAGCAAGAATCGGTTTATATCCAGCCTGCCGTCTCGCAACTTGTAGAACTCGGGATAGATCCTGAAGTCACCGGACCGTCGCAACAAGCTTTTGCGTTCGATTTTGATTTCAATAGTGGATTTTGGGTCTCGACCGACCCTTACTCCCAGCTTGGAAATGGTCTTCCCAAGGACCAACCGGATTGGTTTTTACCTGGACTTACCTCCTCTGGGCCATCCGCTTGAGGTTTGCCGTTTTTTTTTCGAGACTGAGCTGGTCGCCCACCTACACAATCGCGCGGTTCAGGCTCGTTCCTTTATCTCCTTCGACGAATCAAGGCCCACACACTCGTAGATCTCGGATATGACTTGGTCGTTCCCTTCGTAAGTGGCATGTGGGCGGTAGAGGCAGCACGTATTGAATGATTTGGTTCTCTCGACCACAGGATAACTCTCGCACGGGTAGTGGTGGTCCGAGGATTACCTTTATGTACTCTACCGTATACTTTGTATATCTTCAAGACCACACCTAATCATACACGCAATTTAGATTAAGCCTCACACGAGAATGACGGCCATGAAAGAGTGGAAACACCGAGAATATATATCACGCAAAAAACATAAATGACAGTGAAATCACCATCCTATGCAATGCTACGTATCTGGTCACGAAACACGACCAGGGTGTGCAGGGTGGTAACGGCAAAAATCACAGCCTTTTCAGCGCTTTCTTCCTGTTCGCTACAGCGGTATCCTTCGCGGTCCTCTTCACGGCCTTAGTAGCGGCATTCACAGCCGGCTTTCCGGTGATATTGGCATCGGCAGTTCCTAAAGGTGACGGGTGACGATCCTTCTGCTTATCCCCGCCGCTCGTAAGAGAGTCATTAGTTGTAGCAGAGGGGAGGGTGTTGGATGGGAATGCCTTGAGAGGCTGGGTAGGTGGTATCATTGACGTGGTATTCTTTGGTGCAGTAGTAGATGAAATGGTAAGGGTTGGTGTGGTGATAGATTCGACAGATGGTTGAGGGTGATGCGTGGCCTTGGTTGATTTCGAGGTCGAAGGGACAGCGGAATCAGATTTTGATGGCGAATCAAATTCCGGTGGTCGGACCTGTATGGGAACAACAAACAGCACAAGCAACGTCATCGCACTGCCACGGGACGAGTCGAGAAAGAAAAGTTCACGTACAGCAGGCGTAGCGTGGACGCTCGTTATCAGTTTGGCGCGCGAACAGTAGCTATCGTAGTTCTCCAACAAAAGTTTCCCGGCTTCCTCATCCAAGGCGGATTCCGGATTCGGATAGATCAACAGACACTTGACCGTCACGAGTATATGACCGATGCCAAAGGATGATTGCCAATCCTTCTTCAAAGTGTTGACGCAAATCTCACCAGCAGAAGAGACGTTGGGGTGGAAGATCTTGGTGGCGAACCAACCTAAGGTGAGAGCATCCAGCCCAATAAGTCCACGTGTAGGGAGTTAGCGGAGGAGACGAACATTTCGGTGGTGCAGCAGGGAATTCACTCGTGAAGCTGAATTTGACCTTGAAGTAACCACCAGCGTATGGTGTACCCTCTATAAATCGCACAGGCAAGAGGACATGGGGGATACTGTCAGGCGCCTCTTGCATCGGTCTTCGTAATGAATCACCACCCACCAGGTCCTTCAATGATTCCAGTGACATCAAGCATATTATCCTCATTCGTCACGACGCGAATTCCCTCAGGTGGATTCGTTCTGAGCTCGTTGAGCTCCTTCATAAGCCTACGGAACACAGCTGGCGTGACGGACTTTTTCCAAACCAATAAGCATCAGCACGCCATGCATATGTGGTTAAGTACGTTGACGCGACTTACCATGACGACGAAGCAGAATCGCGGAGAAGTGGTGTGGAAGGCGGGTTGAGTGTTGAGAACGTTTCAGGCGAATTTGAACCCTTGGACTAGACCACGTGTTCGGTCCGTTCCGTCCCAATTTGGCGCCCGTGATCCGCCTCCGGTGTGCCCTTAGACTTTAGGCTTTTGGCTGCAAAAACCGCAGTGACTCTCGTTCCAGGACATGATGCATGAAATACGAAGGTCTTTTTTTTTTCAACACTTACGGACCAAAGGGACGAAAACCGAACACGGTGCAATTGGACCGCATTTCTCGAATCAAAGCCCGACATCCTCCCGGGTATTAAGCAGCCTACCCTCCATACCACCTTCAACCATCACAACCTGTCCAGTTACGTGGCTAGAAACCGTGGAAGATGCTAACACCAAAACCTGGTTCGCAACTTCCAGCGGGGTGGCGACCTTCCTGAGTGGGGTTCTGGGGATCGGAGGCAATATTCAACCTCACATATGTGCATCGACCGAGGAAAGCACATACGTTGCCAGTGCTCTGTAAGCTACCTCTGGGTCCGCCAACGACTCTGCGGCCATCGGGGTTTTGACCCATCCTGGGGCTACGCAATTTACTCGTCCTTTCGGTACAATTTTGACGATCTCATTCTTCAGCGTCATGGTGAGGCCATACATCATGGCTGAAGCTATTCAGGACCCTCTGAAAACACCAGAGCGGGACGACTTACCGCTCTTAGTCACACTGTAATCTGCATGCCCAGCTTCTCCATACTTCCCAGCAGTACTTCCAACCAGGACAATCGCAGCCTTATCTTTCAAATCCCTTCTCTCCTCCCCCAAACTTTCCAACCCTTTGAGATACTCCCTTATGACCAAAAACGAAGAGGTCAAATTGGCATTGATAGTCCCATTCCACCGCTCCAAGCTCATTTGGCTCAGTGGGACGTCCTCCGTCACATAGATAGCGTGATTCACGATGATCACTTGGACGGAGCCGAACCTCCCTTTACCGATCTCACCAAACATTCTAATCACGTCGCCTTCACTACCAAGATCGGCTTGAAGTTTCCGGATGCTATCGACTCCAAATTCATCGACGAGTCCATCGAGAGACGTAGCATTGGTATTATAGTGGGCAGTCACTTTTGCCCCATGCACTGTCAAGGATTCACAGTTATCAGTAATACCCGAATTCCTGTCTTCGGACGGAGAATGGATACCAAGAAACTGCCGTGTAGTTTCAAGTCCGATTCCACCGCTCGCACCTGAGTTATCGTTATCCCACCAAAGTGGCATTGGGTGTATCAAGCACGACATACCCGTAACGAGAACGTGCACATCTTTGAATCCGAGGTCCATAGATTAATTGATTATCGATGATGGTAGGGTGGTACGATGGGATACAATTCTGGATCCTCGATCAACGTATACGGTTGTTATGCGACATGTCAACGCGACTCGCAAATGAGATTACGATGTTGCTTGCCCTGGATTCGCAATACCTCCCAGTCTACCTCTCACGTTGTCTAGTTCGAAGCTCTGGTACAATGCGGGAATCGATGGCGTATATTATAAGGGCTCATGTATCTCTCTGGGGCTCATACCCTCATTCCTCTGATGAGCCTACCGTGGATGGATGGGTCTCCGTTCAGTAGGCTACCGGCAAACGGTCATATTCAACGTACTTTCGTGTCCAACATTCAATCCCGTGAGTTCAATGCTTTCTTCTGGAACTGACAGACTGTCCTCCCTCCTCGGCGCTGATAAACCCACCAACGCATCCACATCTTCCTCGTGTCTACTCCTCCCCTCAACCAACTTCGGGTTCCCCGTCCAGGACAGATACTAAGATTCAATTGACGGCGTCACTTGTTGGTTCTCCCGAAGGTCCTGGCCATGGAGACCAGGCTGCCGAGAGATGGATACGGCTGGGGGTGATGGGATCTGAAACGGTGGCAGTGTAACAGGACCGAAAGGAAGACCTGATGTTGGGTCGACAACGATTTGCGCGTTGATTTCATAGTGACGTTGAAGCTGCAACACTGGGTGTGTCAACATCGGGGTAGGGTGTGGGTAGAGAGGGCCATTTGGACCAATCCGTGGGATCCAGCCCTCCGGAAGTGTGCCATACGGTGATACAGGAAGGATGGGAGGAAGTCCACCTTCACCTTTCTGGTCGCCTTTACCACCCTGATTCTGAAATCCGTACTGTAGCCTCTCCCCAAACTTCAACAGGTTCTCCACACCTGCCGCAAATATCCCCCGAGTAATCCCAGTGTACGTCCCATACTGCCCCGACCTTGCCACTCTACACGTCGGACACGCAGCAACAAAGTCATACACCAGACATTTTGGGATAAACGAGCACACCTCTCGAACCACAGCCCAAGTCCTATCTCTTCCAGCGTGGTTCGTGATCCAGTGGGCACGTAAGATGATCCTGTAGATCCTCGAACGGAGAGCGACGGGCCTATCCTGATGGAATACGAGGTTCATGGAGTGAGTTAAGCCAGTAGAGGGAGCGTGGCCTGGAACACCGGGACCTGAGAGGCTAGATCCCGGAGGAGAGAGTAGACCGAAATCAATTGCTCGCTCAAGTTCGGTTTGAGTAGCCGGCCGATAGACAAAAGTGTTTCGAACCCAGCGCCGAAAAGCTTGGGTGTCCCAGCTCCCTCCAGTGCCGTGTGGGGTAGGAAGGGCAGAGTCAGAGTCAGAACTAGTCCCGCCAGAACCGAGTTGGAGAGCCAAGATCAACTGTATCCGCCTGAGGAGTTCCGAGTCTATCAAAGCCTTTCCTCGCTTATTCGGAGTCATCTCGTCCAGATAGCGCCTGAGAAACCGCAGATACTCCGCCATAGATGGCATCCCGAGAGCGGAGGCTTGAAACGCGTAAATAGTGGGCATCATCCCAGGAGGAGAGGTCAAAACCAGGTTTTGGCCAGGACTCGGTGAGGGGACAGACCCAGAAGCGGGGGTGACTTGTTGGGGTAGATTGTGAGTCAGCCGTTGCTGTACTTGTTCCAGGTGTTTTTCCAGTTGCTCTGGGAGGATAGGAAAGGTCCCTGCGTCGCTCGGATAGACGGGTGGGTTGGGGGCGATGGGACGGTAACGAGAAAGCAAGCCAGTGTGTTGCTGTGGCGTACATCCAGAAGGCTGTGTATACGATGTAGGAGGAATTTCGTGGGCATAAGTGTCGTATCGTCTCGTGTTAATGGGAGTCATAGTCTGTGTTCGTGGTCTCTGGTGGTGGTAGGCTGGAATTCACCTCAGGTTCAGGGAGGTGGTGGTTGTGGCCGGTCAAGGAAGTTGTTGCCGCCTCTCCTTTGGCCAAAGGAGAAAAGTTCGTTTCTCGTGATCACAGCTCACTCATTCCTGGCGTTCAGAGGTTCGACGCAAGTCGAGAAGGTATGTATATGAATATCAACCAGATACCCAGGTGAATATTTGGGTACGAAAACTAGTCAGTTACTGCAAAACATCATCGAGACAATAACCGTGGTCACTCGAACCACATCGAGACGGGGGTGGGGGATGGGTCGGTTCACCAGAAATTCCAAATATTCAGAGTTCCTTGTCCCAGGGGATTCCAACCCTGAAATTGACTCTCAAACTAGCGAAGGCATCCGTTAGACAGCGTTGAACCCAAAGCAAAGAGCCGAAGAACCTACACCGAAGAGAATCAGGCTATCCTGTAACATCGTCGCATGGGAAATATTCCGGATGCCCTCTGGTAGCTCCAGAACCCCATCGATGATTCGACACTGCACCTTTCTCTCGTCCGACTCTCTACTTCCGTTCGATTCCGTGGAGGGGTGCTGACGACTCCAATGGCTCAAATCATACACCCTAATCTTCGCCCACTTCTCCGCCTCATGAGTATCGATCCTCACAAACCTACTCCCTGAAATCGAATACTTCGCGTACAGATCAGCGCCAGGGATTATATGCGTCCCCGGTTCGATGGTGAACTTTCTCCATGCATCCCACTCGACGACGTCTTCTGCCTCTCTCGCGAGCCTAAGGAGGGTCTCCGAGCGGACCACGCAAATATCCTGGACCCTACCGAACGTAGCCCTCCCCAGACAAAACAGCAAAGCGAGAAGTCTCTGGGAAGGATCTGGGTAGAATGGAACGTCTTGTCCCATTAATCCAGAGAAATCGCTGTGCCCCGCCTCCTCCGCCATCACCCTTACCCACATACCTCGGTAACGGGGATCACATACGAAACGCACATCACGAGGTACGGCAGCGGATCCTGCTGGGACTGACGTGTCTAGTAGAACCAGGTTTGGCACCTCTTCAGCGTCTGCGCTCCCCGATTGTTCAACAACCAATAGGCGATCGTCCCCAATAAAACCCATTAGATCTGCGTGAAGGTCCCTACGGTCCTAACCAGAGTATATACGTCACGAAGGAGAGATCATCCCAGAGATATGGAGCTTACGAAGAGTTTTGCTCCAGTCCTCCAATTCCATGCAATGAGCCGACCCCGGATCTCAGCGGAAAGAATGTGGTCACTGACGGAAACCGCCAACCCCGTATGCGGGACGTGCATAGGCACGGGCCACAGATCGTGCTTGATCCACCGATTTGCAGCGAGCGGATGAGGCTCTCCAGTCGTCATGGTCATAAGGTACAGTCGAGCCCACCTACGCCAGCCCAAACCGATATCAGACACAACAACATACAACGAACCAAACCGCGCGCAGCAGAACTCGCGTCACACTTACATATTGTCTGCGGTGACCACCAAGTCCGACGGGGGATGAATTGCAAAGCGTTCTGGCTCAAACGGCAACGGTACACTCCACGTTTTCACCGGCCGGCTTCCCGACGCCGACGGAGGTCGACAAAAGTGAAGCCTATCCGTCACTGTGGCGTGTGTGACGTGAACGTCTCCAAAATTCTTGCACCCGCGACAAAATCCGGTCATTCCTAGGGATAAACTTGACCTGCCTACGGGTCTCAGGTCGTCAAACCTCGAGCGGTATTTACGCAAGTTCGTCCGTCGTTTGAACAATGTCTCGGGAGCGTCTGGATTGTCCAATAATCCGGCAGCAGCAAGTTCACATCTATACTGAAGGTGCGGTTGGTCTGAGACCACGTCACGGAAAGCGCGATTAACCTTGGTAGAGGATTCGGTCAACAAATTCACAGGGGATACCCATCGTCAAACTGACCGCTTTGAGTCCCAATATATCTGAGACCGCGAGGTGCCCAAAAATCTTCCCAAGGAGCTCTGGAGGCAAGTCGTTCAGCTGTAGCGGCCTTGACATCGTGCCACGGGAAGGATTCTGAGAAGTGAGCGTCGTCCTAGGATTCCTATTGCGATAGCCACAACCAAGGAACGTTGGCGCTCGACTGGGCGGCCAATTCCGAATTCGTTGTATCTCTCGTAACTCACACGTCCCCGAACCGAATTGTTTACATACCACCAAAACAAAAACAAAAACAAACTGGGAGTGATAAACAGGAGGGAGAGGGGGAGAAGACAACAGAGACAAGAAGTAAAAGAAGGCGGGAGAAGCAATGCAAAACCAAGGGAAGGAGAGAATGCGTGGGGAGGCAGGAGTGAGGGCTTCGAGAAGGGAGGATGGATCGATGAAAATACGGTTGATGCTGAATGGTTTGGTGATGATAAAAGGTAAATTACGATATCGGCATACAGTGACATCACCGGGAGGGCGTGAAGCTTATTCGCCCCAGAAACCAATGTTCTACCGATGAAAGGAAAAGAAACGGGGGTGAGGAGAGGGAAGCTAGTGGTGTTAAAAGGATGGGGAAAGGAGGCTGTTGGATCGGCGTTCGTGTGCACGAGGGAAAGAGGCCGTGGAATTCGGCTGCGTGGGACAGAACGAGGGGAGGAGAGGATGGTGTTTGGTAGTTTTTCAGTGCGGTAAAGAGAAGGAAAGGAGGAATTGTGTGCACAGGAAACAAATTGCAAGAATAAAACACAGAGGAGGGCGGGGTCGTAATGGTGACAGAAGAGAGAGAAAGGAGGGGGACACGATATACAAAGCCGAGAAAGATCATCGGGGAAAAATTGTCACGTCATCAGTGGTTGTTGGAAATCATGTGGAAATGAGCGTGAAGCATATTGGAAGGGCTTGGGGAACTCCCTCAGACAAACGTATATGTACACAGTACGTATACGCATAGAAGAGGAGAATTCTGTGGAAAGATGAAACCAAGAAATCCCTCAACGTCTATCACTGTTGAGGTTTGCGCGGCTAAAAGCAAAAACACGAAAGTTAGAGGCGGTCGAGGACGGAGGCTAGGAAACCAAGGATTGGTGAAATCCACTTACTCTCTCAACGAGTCATACAAAAACTTGTAGCTCTTCAAGTTGCCCTTCAGCCTCCTGATATCCAAACTGTATGTATCCTCCAAGCGGTCCAACCTGGTCAACTCGACAGAGAACCTAACCTCTCCACCCTGGTCTTGGCTCTGATCACCATATAAGGTGTTCGGGAGGGAAGAGGGTCGTTCGCTTGTCGGAGTAGCCAACGATGGGTTGGATTCATTGTTACCGGGGCTGCTGCTCTCCGAGTCGACAGGTTGAGAACCAGAAGTAGACACTTGGGAAGATTGGCGCCTCATCAGCAAACCTTTGAGCATTCCTCCAGCCGATGAAGGCACGGGTAATCCACGTTTATCAACCTAGGCGAAGGCATAGACAGATCAGCACCCATATCTCAAAAGAGGGGAAATTACCGTAAACACTCACCCCACCGCTCGCTGCGCTACCAACCATGCTGAAGGCCGCAAGACCGTTTCCACCCTGTCCGTCCTTGAGCGAGACGCCAGTGCTCCCAATCTTCCTCCTCTTCGGCCTAATACACCTGAACTTGTACTGGCTTTCCTCTTGAACCTCCAAGCCCATCTCCAGGAGAACGTCCAACACATATTTCATAACCTCTGGTGGATTACCGCTGGTGATCGTCGTTTGGTCAACCGCGCCATGGTGTACCCTCAGGATGTTCTTTGCCGCTGGTGAAAGAATGAAACTCCTCTTGATAGGGTTCGAGAAGCTCTTGTCCGTAGCGGCGGATGAGGTGCGGGTTGGATGTCCAGATGTCGCTGAATTGGGCGATCGAGATGTCGAAATGTTCAGATTAGTTGGGGGAAGATGCACGTTCTCCGAAGGGCCGGTCCCGGGAGAGGTCAACCCGTTGATAGTACTCGTTGACGCATTAAGAGGAACCTGTCGTGATGAAGATGTGGGTGGTGCCTTCTCCGTTATCTGCTGCTCCTCATCTGGTACCCTGCCTCGGCTCTTGGTCCTAAACCATTCCATCACCTTCTTCGCCTTACTCGTACTCGCCGCATTACCGACACCGGGCCTAACCACCTCTGGGAACTTGCTATCCTGATGCTGATGAGGTGGTAAGACAGCCGTCTTCGGCGGGTCCTGGTTCGTGAGCGAATCCGACGGCTCACGAGATTTATCCCCAGCCGAATCCTTTTCCTTTGAGGATGGTTCCCGTGAAGCCGCTCGGCCTGACTTAGTCCGTTGCTTGATACTCCTCGAAAATGGCTCGACCATGACTGTCAGCGTGTTCCTCCGACTTTTCTTCGACGACGTCGCGCTAGCACTCGAACTGTTGACCGGACTCAAGAGCTGGGGCGACCTCCCTCCCGCATTTTGCGTGCCCGAGGTTGAATTCTGTGACTGACCCAACACGTTCTCCGAGTGAGAGGTCACGGTCGCTGTCACTTGCACGGTGGAGGGCCTCCGAGGCTTCGCAGAGGCGCTAGCATCAGAGGGCACATCGCTCTCAGAGGCCTGCCGCGAGTTCATCACTGTCACGCCGTTCACAACCGACCTCGTCGTGCCGTTCGTCTGGTCCGTCGTGGATCGAGGTCCCCCAAAAAGCTTCCCCAGTCCGATCTTGTCCAATGAGGGTCCAGTCCTGTGGGTCTTGGCAGATTGGCTTCCCGTCCCATTCAGACTTATGTTTAAATCGCTTACCCCATTTGTCTCGGGCTGAGTAGATGCTGGCGAAAGTGGTGCGGTGACTTCAATCGTAGGTTGAGTTACCTGCGAGGGAACAGGGTCAAGAGGAACGGTGTACCCTCTGGATGTAGCCCTTGGGCGTGGGGTATTGTTCTGTGGGGTGGGTGGGAGAGCTTTGATCTTTGGTATATCGCTCGTTGAAGCGGGGGTGAAGGTAGAAGATATAGTCTGGGGAACAGGCTTCTTCGGCGTCGTGTCGTTCCTCGATTGGGAAACCCTCCTCGTCCCGTTGGTCTTCGGAGCCGGGAAGATCGGTGATTGCTTTTCCTGAGAGGGCTGGCGGTGGGATGACTGTGACTGAGAGAGTTGTTGAAACTCGGAGGTGGCGTTATCATTATACTCCACCTGGATTGTATGCCTAAAATCATCCTTCTTCTTCCTCTGGCCCTGATCCGGAGGCTGAACACCAGCGTTGGAAACCTTCCGGGACCCGTTGGCGGTACCGGTGACCTTCGAAGTCGATGTGGGGGTGGCATCGTTCTTTGAAACACTGTCCTGCCTCCTCCTTGCGTTCTCATCGACGAGGCCATCACTGACGGGTGGAACCAAAAAGTCGGTTTCAGGTTTCTCCCGCGAAGGTGTCGGCGCGAACGGATCCTCATCCACGCCAAAGGCAGAAGTGGTGGGAAGAACGACCTGTGAAGTCGCTCCCCTGCGCGAAGGCACTGTAGCGTTAACTTGCTGTTGTGAGGGCGAGGTATACACGGACTGATCGTTCGAAGTCTCGTACAGCGGTACCTGCTGTTGTTGATGAGACCCGTTGTAATCTCGATGCGATCGACTGCGTGTCGTAGATGAGGGAAGGACTCCGACCGAGTTGGCATACCCATCTGTCCGAGCAGACTGGGTCCTTGCCATCCGCTGGTTCTCCGCAGCAGCAGCAGCGGCTTTCATCTGTCTCTGGTAGGCCAACCGCTTCTGTTGGTGCTGCTCCATCGCCGCGTGTTCCAGGTCCCCAAGGGTACGGTTGAAGAGCGCAGCGCCGGGGCGGAGCCATCGGTGGTTCATGACGGTTTGGATGTCGGCTCGCTTCTTGGGATCGGGGACGAGCATGATAGACAGAAGATCCCTGGCCTCAGCAGAGATGTAGTCGGGGAATGACAATGGGGTGTTGACGATATATTTGTACAGCAGGTTAATGTTATCTCCGTCGGGGTTGGCAGGGTCGTCATCAAAGGGGAGGTAACCGGCCAGCATAGCGTAGAGGATGACTCCGCAACTCCAAATGTCCACGGCAGATCCGACGTACATGCCGTCAGAAATGACCAGTTCGGGGGCGGCATAGCACGGGGACCCACAACTTGTCTGCATGAGCTCATCGGCCTTGTGCTCGAACCGATTGGCAAAACCGAAGTCCGTGATTATCACGTTCCTATGTCGATCAAGGAGGAGGTTTTCGAGCTTGAGGTCACGGTGGACGATCTTTTTTTGATGAATGTACCAAACGCCTGAGATAAGCTGACTGAAGAGCTTGCACGCATCCTTCTCCTTGAGGTAGCGGTGGGCAAGGATATGGTCGAAGAGTTCACCACCCGACGCGTACTCGAGGATGATGCCGATGTACTTGTCCGTTTCGATAACGTCGTACAGCCGGACGATGTTAGGATGTTTGAGAGCCTAAAAGAGGAAAGTGAACGCAAAACGGCCGGAGGCTTTTCAGTGGGGCCGAACAAAGAGAAGAGTATAGCAAAGCGGACAGCAACGCACCCTGAGGACTTCGATTTCGCGTTCGACCTTTGACATGCGAGCAGAAGTGTCGATGTTCCCTCTTCGGATCAGCTTTACAGCGACCTCTTCCCCCCATTGCATATGGAGACCGAGTTTGACCTTACCGAACTCACCCTCTCCCAGCGTCTGGAGTAGCAGGTATGGACCAAACTTGGGAATGGTACGGCGGGGGTGGGCGGCAGCGTAGGCCACTGCTGCAGGGTGAGAGTAGACGTCGCGATACGTTGGAAGGTTATCATCTGAAACTTGATGTGGTTGCTGCTGCGAAGACTGCACATTGTGGGACGCCCGTTTTCGCGCCGATTGAGGTTGAGAGGTTGATGATGCGGGCTGGACAGAGACAGGACGCGATGTGCCTCTGGAGGAACCTCCGGAGTTTGGAACTTGTAGGCTGTAGTGGGAGTCCATGGGTGGGAAATAGGGAAAGAGAACCTGAGGGGGAAAGGAACGAAGGTGGGATAAACGACGGGGCGACGAGCGAAGGTTACAACGAGATTTGGAAGTGCCAGCAAAGGAGAGAGAGAGAAGAGATAGAGAAGAAGAGAAACGTACAGAAAACGGTGAACCTCGCAGACAACTCTCTCTGTGATTTTGTGCTGGACGGCAGCGAGGAGGGAAGAGAGGTTGTCTGATGGGAGGAGGAGGAAGAGATGGCCGGCTGCGTCAAGCAAGGGAACAACTTCCTCTCCCGTTCCTTCCTCACAACGTGGGCTTTTTGACTCGAAAAATCCAAAATAAAATCGACAGAAATTATTCCACCCAATGAACGATGGAAGGCGCTCCATGGGTTGTTTCCCTAATACCTGCTTTACTCGTCACTGCCCATGGAACTCCTCGACTTGCAACCCGCTCAGCTCAGGCTGACCAATCCCTCACTGCGCATGCGGTCTGTCTGAGGCCTGAAGCTGAAGGCTTTTTGGCTTGCGATATCGGTCCTTTTGCGCTACCATCCACAATCTATCTTAATTCCCGTCCCCCCGAGCAATTTGTAACCAGCTGCTAAAAGCGTTTACGAAAGTCTGGCGGAAGACACCGAGTGGGCCGGTGGCTGAGCGCGACCCCAAGGGGTGGCCTGCAGATTTGGATCAGATGTGATGGGATCAGTAAACGTCGAAGGAACGGACGAAGGAACCGAAGTGGGCCAACTCAGTACAAACGTTTCTCTCTCGTATTCTCCGCCGATGTGGTCTGTTCTCTTCTCGGGTCATATCGAAGGCGACTCGGGTTTCTTAGGCGGATACCGTGGATGCTACGGACGTTTTTTTGGGGCGTCCCCTAGATTACCGGTTACCACGTGTCCTCCAGGGGTTTGGACAATCACGCCAACTCCTTCAGGAACGACGCCATGCCGTATTCTGGGCTAGTTTTCTCGGAAAGCGAACCATTCTCGACGTGGAACGAACCATCCTGTGACGCCGGGGGAGTCCATTCTTCGTCAAACGGTGCATAAACTTCCGCGTTTTCAGGAGTTCGGCGCACTATATGCGTCCTCAAGCCTGCCATTCCGTACTAAGTAGCAGTCCGCGCTTCAATCCAGCGCGCACCGAACCCGAGTCGTTTGAACTGTACCAAAATGTATGGCTCGGCGGATACGGTATGTGTATCACAGCCCAGTAGACCAGGATCCCACGCGTCGCCGCGTACTGCTTCTGCCATCATCTGTAGAACACTGGAGTCCGGCAAACAGAGTGGTTTCAATGTCATCGGGATTTACATTCCCTGGATCACCCTGTCCACAAGTCTTCTACAGGATAAAACCCTCGCCGTGGTTCCGATGAGCGCTCCCGTACAGTTCACATCTTGACCTTCATTCACAAACACGCCCAAGTAGAAGGGAAGGATCCGCCAAAGCGTTTCTCATTGTCTGCTGCGTATATCTCATGAAGGTACAGTACAAGTCATTGATCAATCGTACATCATTAAAAAACGCGGTTCATCACATGAAACCATCATTACCGTAAATTACCCAAAGGCTCACTTTCGTCGCCCAGCGTTGTAGTCATCAACCTTGTACGGTCGAGCATTCCTTACCTCCTCGAAATGCTCTCTGACGTGTACGCATCCACCACCATTGATACATTGAGCAAGTTCTTGACCAGCGTCTCGCCCTTCGAACCAGGCGCCATGCAAGAACCCCTAAACCCCGAAACGCGATATGATCGACGAGGGCGGGATAATAAATAATAAAGGAGTGCGTACGAAATATTTCTGAGAACAGTGTTCTCCAGTGAACCAAAGCCTCTCATCGACAGTTGCCCTCAGGTTATCGTGATGCTCCTGGAAGAAGCTCGCGGGCCAGTTGGAGTAGCTTCCGCGAGTGAGTGGGTCGTTCCACCACCTGTGGAAGAGGATGGAGGTGGGTTCGGGGATATCAGTCATGTCGGGGTACATCGTGTGGAGGACGTCCATCAACTCCGCTTGGACTTCAGCATCGGTCAGCGCTTCGATACGTTCGGACCAGTCGCCCTATATTATTGGTTGCGGATAAGGATAACTCAAGACTCAAAAAAGAAAGACGTACAGTGACGGTGGCAAATATTACGCCAGATCCAGGGAAGTAGTTATCGTGGTCAAGACTCTGCCAAACGGGGTACCTCCCGCGAACGCGGTCTGCGTAGATGGCAATCTATGCACACCCTCAACAACATGATCTGGAACGATAGATGAGCAATCTTACTTCCGTATCAAACCAGAACTTTTTCGGGAATTGCATAAAGATCTTCGTATATGTGCCCTGTATGTATATATGCGGGGTGTAAGAGACAAATGTGACCGTGACAAGACCAAATAACTGACCATGCTCATACTCTGAACGGCTTCCGTCTTCCACTCTGGCAATTCCGGCTCCCAAGTCACATCATCATGCTGGAGCACGCCCAAACTAAACGAAACCAGAGCGTAATCCGCTTCCAACTTGGTTCCATCAACAAGAGTGACGGTCACGCCCTCTCCAGAGTAAGTGATCGTCTTAACCACTGAGTTGAGTGACACCTGGTGCGGGGCGAGGAACTCCGCTTCTTTTTGGATGAAGGTTTTGAAACCGCGCTGGTCGATGGAAAGCTGGTTATCTGGGGAAAAACCTCCAGAAGCAACGTCGAAAGTGTAGTTATTACCCTAAATCAATGGTGAGTGGCCCCAACCAAACACAAAAATCACCTTGAGAGGTACTGACCCAAGACGAAGCGATCCAGGAAGATTGCTACGATCAATCCGTCAGTCACATTCAAACGAGCGCAAAGGAATTGAGTAGCTACCTCGGGAGTCTGAGCGTATTCCCAGTCAAATGTGTAATACTCCACGGCCATCTCGTGAGGGGTTTTCGGCTTGACATTGATTAGTCCATAGCCAGTCCTGGCAGTAGTATCGACCAGGTTCTTTTCCACGCGGGCTCCGGCGGCTACGGTCAGTTCGGTGTAATCGTGTTCATATTCATCGAAGATATCTGAGAAGTCGGCGGGCCCGGTTTGATCGAACATGGCTAGGGAACAGTTAGCTACTGAACACGGCTGTGGTGATAACGCGTACCGATGTTACTGTAGTAAGAACTTTCTCGTGTCTCGACGCCGTATTTCCGGACGAGGGTCCAGATGGGGTTTTCGGGACCTTGACCCTCACCACCACCGATTCCTTGAACCCAATTGGCGCCAACCTGCAAGGAGATGTGTCAATGCCGGCGCAGGAGTTGCACAGCACAGTTAGAATCCTTCATACCTCGACAGTCACCTGCCGACCCGGCTCTCCGAATCTTTCGCTGTGCAACCGTCCCCCGAGCTCGTCGCGGGCCTCAATAATCTTGAAGTCCGTGATACCCTTCTCTGTAAGGGTCTTCGCGGCGATGATACCAGAAACCCCACCACCGAGGATCAGGACAGTCGCGTCCTTTCCACGGCTCCGCTTCGACAAATTATCGTCACGGGCTAAGGGTAAGGTAGCGGCGAGAGTCACCGCTACGTGCGCACACGAGACGAGGAGCAGGAGGAAACGCGAGGAGATCATGGTTCCCTTCACTCAGAGAGGAACAGGAGGCGAAGGGCGAGTAGGGAAACGAGTGAGAGGGTTTCACAGAGCACCTCCCTCGTCCTCCCCTGGTTTATATACCCGCCGCGTCATATCATAAACGTATAAAAGGCAGGGAAGGGAGACGCACAGCTCGACGGGTGGAATGGTAAAGAAAAAAGGAAAAAACATCGAATGGAGGGGTGCCAAACCGGGTTCTGGTCCAATCGCTACATGGAACTCGGCGTCAAATGACACTCCCCCTTCCCTGGAGTGACTTGAAGAATTTCTGCTTCTCTTCTCCCAACGGTCAGATGATCGTAGAACAGATTCTGAGTGGATGCCACGTCACGATTTCGCCTCGGAATGGCTAGGTTGGAACCAGGATGAAGTAAATTCAACGATCGCTAATGCAAATGGGTTCATCCCCATAACTTCCTGACCTTCACAGGAGATAGGTCGGCCAACCAATGAACGTTTGAACCGGTACTATAGAAGGCCCAGGCCCGGAAACACCAGGAGGTATCAAAAGCCGGAATTCTACCCTGTACAACACATACACACGTAAGGAACGGGGGAAATGGCTTGTGCTGTTTGGACTAAATACGCTCATGACGTGTGAGAACCCAGAGGCTGGTGTTGGAGAAGCAGCAATGACTTACAGTTTCACCACGACAAGGAAAGATCCTGGACAATGGAGGAAGTGAAGAAAGCTGAAGCTGAAGCACCACGCCGTCGACGCGAGATGATGAGCATGAGGATCGAACCATTTCATACACTTTGATGATGTCATGGCAATTTGGTGATCTCCTCAGACCTGTGTCGTCTGACCGGAAGCATCTGAGGCCGTTGACTTGTGCCATAAGCATAGCATAACCATACCACCGTAGAGGTGGTGATTCGATACAACGAGTTACAAGGAGGGAGACGGGGTTAGGCCATACTGCGCAGTCGGGCTAAATTGGGATTGCGGGACGCCGAAGGAGCACCGCAACCGGTTTACGTCATCCGGAGAACGCGGCCAACGCCAGACGAAGAAGAGAACTTCGCCACAAAGGCAAGGAGAACAAGAGAGTCGAACTTTGGACGTCCAGCATTCCAATCAACCGGCCAAAGATGAATCTTTTACGCAACGAAAGAAAACAGCGATGGACAAACGCGCTCTATGAAGGGTATATACAAGGTTAGTCTGAACACGGACGCGGATTTCAATGTTCAACGTTCAACAATCAACGACTGGGAAGGAACGTGAGTCGGGAACGGAGGCGTGCTCACCAGTGTGGATCAATTCACCAGACTAAAACCTGACCCCCGAGCCGTTTGCCAGCACAGATATGTCGCCTGACCAGTAATACGTAGCCCTATCGTACATTGTCTTGACGTGCGGGGGGAAGTATCGGACGAAACCCGTGCTGACGAGCAAGAACAGAGTCGAAATCACCATCGCTGTGAAAACGTTCAAAAATCAACCAAGTTCTGCCTCGCCTCCCTGACGGACTCACCGCATAGAATCTTCTCCCACGGCTCCAGCATCGTAAAAGCGAAAGTACACTCGAACCACATTCGACACCTCCACACGAATGCACCCATCGCTGATGTCGGGGGCTGGTTCGGTAGCGACAGGAGTGTCATAACGGAGACCGTCGACGGCGCGGTACAGGACTTTCCATCGCTTGAGGAGCCAGAGGTTCTGTGGCTGAACTTGCCCATTGGACGGGTTGGGGGTCGGTGGTGGAACGTATGATGCGGAGGGAGCTGTGGGATTCCGAAGTAGGAAGGACCCCCGAGGGTATCAGATACAGTATTGTAACATTTCCTTTTTCATCTCGTTCAGTCGTTCTCTGGTATACTCTCATATACTCCCTAAACCACCCAAAAAAAAGTGTACATAGCTAAGGGTGCAAACTTTCGCGATAAAATGCCAGTCACCATCGGTTTTTCATTCAGCTTTGGCATCACGATTGGGATGATTATTATATCTATAAGAATTACAGTAGGTACCTGTACCTGTGGGAATCACCCACAAGTATGCAACCACTTGTAGGGCTGAGTTATGGAAGGAGTTTGACAGCACTGTCTTCACCACACCAAAGGAGAAGCACGCTACCCAAAAAGTAAACGACAATGCCTACATATTACACAAGTTGACAAGCCTTTGAGGCACTTTGGCTGAGTGGTTAAAGCGATAGACTCGAACGAACGTCGATATCTATTCCTCTATGAGGGCGCAGGTTCGAATCCTGCAGGTGTCGCTTTTTCCACCTTGATTTTCGTTTACTACGGTGTGGTCAAGGCCACCGTTCGGTCTTTTCGGTTTTCTACAGGTTGAAATTGCGCCTTGAACTCGCCGCGGATTCCTCGTATTGACTGATCGGTCTACACGACGGAGCCCAACCTGGCAGGAACCCAAAATCGCAGGTCTCAATACGATCGAGCAACTTAAATTTCGCGCACGTATACTCGAGGTGGATTATTGTAGCAGTAGATAAAGAAATCGAGAGAAAAAGAGTGAGCATATAAAAAACGCGACCAGAAATCAACAAGCATAGACACGTATAGAAAAACGAAAGAGCGGGGAACGAGGGAGTCATCGAGGGGGAAACAAACAGGAACGAAACGAAAGGGTATGAAGGGTAACTAAATCCAGGCGTCTGCTTCCCTGTCCTCTCAATCACGAGTCCGAATTATACAATTGGGAATGCAAAAGCTAGCTAGGTGCACGTGTGACAGCTCAATTCAAGCTGTCTGCTGAACCTCGGTGGGTCCTGCGAGTTCAATTCATCAGTCACACGTTTCTAACCTCATTGAACTCGCGTCACCTTCGGTAGGTGGATGTGGTTCGGTATCCGTTGGTTAAGGCAGTGGCTCTGACGTGGGTGCTGCAGAGCGCGAGATAAGGAGACGAGGGTACGGATAAAAAGATCCACTAACCATCAAGAGCACTCAACGACAGGGACACTGGTCGGTTCTGGTTCACTCGAGGCGGGCTGTATGGACATAATCTCCTCCGGTTGTTCCGGGGCAGAAACATCTGGTGGGAGAGGTGAAGCAGTTTCAGTAATGACTGGCTGAGGTTCTTCAACGGGGGGAGCGGGAGCGACATCTTCGTTTCCAACGATCGGGTGGATTGTAGTAGCCTCGGGTTCGGGTTCCTGTTCCGAAACGGGGGCAGGCATCTGACTTGAGGGGACCTCAGCCGCGGTAACGTCTTCTTCAGCTGTGAGCTCCTCAGCCTTATTGGTGGTGGCGGGTGGTTCGGATTCCTCGACGACGGGCTCTGGAGTCAACTCAATGACAGCTGGTTCGGATTCAAGCTCCGGGGCAGTAGGGGTAACATCCACGATAGGTTCCTCCGTAGTGTCCGCAGAGGCAGGCCTTTGGGAAGGTTCCTCGACAACAGGTGGAACCTCGGGAAGAGCCTTCTGGGCTCGCTCTGGTTCGCCAACGGCGGGTGCATCGGTAGTGGAAACAAGGAGAATCGCGGGATTGAAGGCGACAGGAACCTCGTCTTTTCCTTCCTTCGGAGGAATGTCTACCGCATCCACCCTCTCTTGGACACTACCCACTGCACTTGTGGGCACGGCACCCCCAACCACACCAGCAGCAACCGCAACAACCTCACTCTTCCCTTTCCCACTCTCCTCCGACTTCGCCTTCTCAACCCTCTCGGGTTCATCCCCCTTCTTGGGAACTTCAGGTTGGGGTTCAGGTTCCTCCGAAAGTGCCTCGCCCATCTCGCCAATCTTCTGTGACCTGCCAACCCCAGATTTCTTCTTCCCACTGAAGCTATCCTTCTTGCTAGACCCACCAGCGGTCGGACTGACATTGTCCGTCGTCAAGTCGTCCTTGGAACCACCGAAAAGGGTGAACCGTTTGAAAGTAGCGGACAACGAAGAGCTCTTCTTCTCTCCGAATGAAGGTCGAGGAGAAGAAGTCCTCTTGAGTGGAGTTGCTGCGACTTTCAGTCCGCCAGAGGTTAACAAAGCGTCATGAGAGATGGCATGGGTCAGGGGCGGCGTGGGTCTCCTGAACTTCTCCTCAATGATGATCCAGTTGATTGGGCTGCCGGAAGACTCCCTTTCTTCGTCTCTAGAGGAAGTAGGGGTGGAACGGAGGGTTAAAGGATGTTTCAGTTCCCCAATGACGAACTTGGGCCAATCGCTCGAGATAGGATCCGCAACCGTATCTCGCCAGAAATCAATGAAGGCTTCATCCAACTGAACGACCTCCGTAGCAGCCAGAACCAACTTGGGACCCTCAGGTTCCTCTGGAGCGGCCTTCAAGTTGGAAGAGGAGGAACTGAAGTCGACCGACGTCATAGTGTTCCTGTCCTGCCTCCGCTTGCTCGGCTTCTTCTGGGTAGGAGGTTCAGTGACTTCCACGTCCTTATCGAGCAATGTCGAAGCGAAATTCTGCGTTAACGTGATTTCTCCGAATCCGGCGCTTGAGAATTCTGCCCAGTCCTTGGGAGATTGGGGGGTGCTGGAAGGGAGTGTGGGTTTGCGAACGGGGATGGAAACGCCGTTTCCGTTCGCTGTAGGGGACAAGAGAGTCTCCGTTACGGGACTAAGGGGTGTAACAACGGTGGACGCGGCACCGGAAATACCGAGGAGAGCCTGTTCCTTGGGATCGGTAGAAACGAGGGAAAGAAGGCCGATGGTGTCATCAGATAAGATAGCTGGCAACGGTTTATCGCCGGAGTCAGATGTTGCTACCGCCTTGAGTTGGTCCCAAAGGTAGAAATGACCTCCACTGTCGGATTTGGGCTCGGATTTCAAAGCGTCAGCGAAGATGCCGATAGGCGATCGCGACGAATGGACCTCAACATGATCGGCGTACACTACCTCAACGCGCACAAAAAGTGCATCGTGACGACGAGTGGAGAAACGAGGTCTCGTTAAGAGACCATCCACAGTTGGATCGGGAGACGTGGTGTATGGATACTGAGCTACGAGTTCTTGTAATCGTCTTGGCAAGGGCCGTTTGGTGTTTTCGTCCCTATTATACGAGTCAGCAAACTTGCGTGTACATCATCGATAGAAACGATATTACCTCAACCAAGACAAAAACAAATGCTCCAGCATCCGTCCAGAGACCTCCCATCTCATATAAAACGACTTCCAGTCCTCAGTTCCGGCACCCCTACGAGCAGTCAAGAGCCAGAACCCAAAGTATTTGGTAAGTTTGCTGCCAGAATATCCATTTGCCTCTGCGTGCGCCGCGAGCGAAGAGATGATATCCAATATAGGTATTAGTAACGTGGTATGTGTCGATGAGATTTCGGGAACGAGCTTCGTGGTGAAGGTTCGAGGGTCGTAATTGCTTTTCCGTTCGGCTTCGTAGAAGCTGTTATACCAGGACCACTCATTAGAAGAGGGCGAAGACCCGAACGAAGCGCCTTCGAGTCTGAGATGCCGAAGAGCCCATCGCAACACGGCAGCAATGTCGTGAACCGAGCGCGTATATTCCAACTCGGAACTGAAGGCGGCTGAAGGAGAAGTAGAGGGAGCGAGCGTGGTTTCCGGGCTCTTCTGAGCCAGTGAAAGTATAAAGAGCGAAATAAGTTTGCGTTGGAGTTGTGGGGAAGTCGAATGCCAATGTGGACGCATCACGCCAAGTGTCTCGAGACCTAATTTGACGTTTTTAATCGCTTGCAACGACGTGAGAGACAGCAATCGGATACTCACCACCACGTTCCGTGATAGCCTTTGAACAAGCCTCGATTAACAATAACGTTTCCGCAGGAGTCAAACGACGCGTCAGAACTGAATCTTCCGTCTCGTCGGCCTGTGGATTGAACGAAGCAACGAGGGAATCGCCATCCTTGTCGATGGTATCGGGCAGACGAAGGGTCAGATGGGGCGCGTTAGTGGTGGGGGAGGAAGGTCGAGGTTTTGGCTTTGACCTCAACAAACCGAACGGCCCACTCTTTTCCCCTTCTTTGTCCTTGCCTTTTCCCGATGCGTGAACGTCTTCTGGGAACTTGGGAGTGGACGGAGAGATGGTGGAAGGAATGGCCTCGAACTTGCCCTCGAGGAGTGAAGGATCCGAGGTGCGCTTGATGGAACGGGGGATGGTGGACTCCTTTTCGTCACCCTTCTTACGTCCGAAAACCTTTGACAAGAACGAAGGCATTGCTGCGTGTCCGGTGGTGATAGACCTAAGGTGAAATTGCCCGAGACGGGGTCTGTTTGAGTACACGTTTTCGCCGTCTGGCGTATTACTACGTCGGGGAGTGACGAGGGTGAACTTACAGGCCGCGAGGCTGGTGAAGAGGATAAGTTAAAGGTGGACGGACGGCGTTTCGGTTCAGACTCTCCTGTGTTGGGACGTCAGGACGACCGAAGGGGAGGAGGAAGGACCATCGGACGCGCGCCCGCCTCACCTCATCCTGCCCGAATTTCTCGCAAGCTATTTCTCACAATTTAGACTATTCTACCAACAAACAAACAAACACCGCTGTCGAATCAAATTCTCGTCATGATAGAAAAGTTTTCAAATTTCTACCCAAACTCTAGCAATGCTTCCCCGAGAGCCTTTGGGGAGGGTTTCTCCGCGACCGCGTGCACTTTCACCCCGCACTTCCCTTTGACATGTGTCACCGTCGTAGGGCCGATAGCCGCGACCTTGCAAAACTGACCGTACTGGTCGTCTCCACTCTCATCGACTGGGGAGAAGGCGAGGTGTTCTCGTAGGATGGGCAGAGCAAATTCTGCAGACGATGGGGCAAAGAACACAATCCACCACCGTGTAGGATCTATGGGGATAAACCACGGTCAATTTCATCCCCTTTAGGCAAGGTCGAAAATTGTATCCACCAAGTGGTAAGCGGCGCTGAAAGAGTGCCTTGACCGCAGTCGAGAAACTCGGGGACCCTCGTGTGCTATAGACCTGGAGAGGTTCAAGGTCGAGCCCCGCCGCTTGAACGAGTGTCGGCAGAGTGTCTTTGTTCTTGTCCCCAACCAGATAGAGCAACGGAAGCTTTGGTGTTCGGCCACGTTGATCGTCAATGATTACCTTCGCCAACGCTTCTCCCGCACCAGATCCCTCTCCTACGATGTTTTGAGAGGAAGGGGTGAAAGGAGACACTGGCATCTTTCTGAGGATATTCCCTGTTGCCGTGCCAACGGTATAAAACGGGACACTGGACCAATCTACCCTGCTCAGTTTAGGAGCACAGGTCTTGCCCATACGACAACATGATACTACTCACCAGAACTGCCCATCCCATCCCGTCGAGCTGAGGAAAGCTCATCTCTGATGAGGTCCCAAGATTCGGCTGACCTTGAGCTGGTCATAATCACGCCTCCATAACCCGAACTCTTTTCCTGTACTTTATCACGCAGATCCCCAAGATTTGCATAGACGGTTTCAAGAACAGGTACCGAGTGCGGGTGCAGTCCGATGGATTGTAAATGTTGGTGATAACGATCTGGTGTATCCTCTGGAGGATTTCGGACCAAGAGAACATTCATTGGTGATGGAAGCGAAGTGGAGAGTTGATAATAGGTGGGGTCCTCGCTTGGAGCGTCTGCACAATCTACGCACATGCTGACGATACAACAACTAATGTGATACCTACCTAAATGACATGTAGCGTACAATGTACCAGCCAAAATAGAATATAGTCGGAAAAAAAAAGTAAGAATAGCCCTAGCAGAAAGGGGTGTGTAGGACAAGAGAGAATACGGAATCCAACCCAGCTAGAAATTCATTGAAAGTTGGAAGCAAGCGATACCGGTAGACAACTAGCGTGATTAAACCATCGATCCGTGTATCAAAACGTCCCACGCGCTCTTCGACTGTAACGTCGCGATGACTTTCCGTGAGGGTGTCCTCTGACCGGACGAATCGGGTCCGCGCTCGCCGTCGCCGACGATCACCACCAAGGGAGTACTGGTGGAAACGGATGAGACGTCGTGGGCCACGTCATCATCCGCATGCGGAATCGGGCGATTCAAGGGGGAAGGGGAGTTGGAGTTGTGGCTGACTGTGCCTGGCGAGGCACTCGACCGTGTAGGCGATGACAACATGGGGGGTGTAGAAGTTGAGTTGTCAGGTGGGTGCACACCCTTGACATGATGATGAATCGACCAGGGAAGGGCCGGACTCGCAGACCCGGAAACAGACGATGAGGATGTCACGCTACAGGGCCGTTTCTGGTCAAGGGCCCGGTCACCACATCGAGGACCCGAGCCATTAAAAGTTAGTTGCAACCCCTCGGAGCCTTGTGGGGAGCTCAACATACGGGAGACAGGATGCTTCCCAAAACCAGCCTCAGATGTTGGTGCTGATGGTGGCTGTCGTCAGAATTGGGATTCTGCATGGGGAGTGTGGTGTCAGTGCTTGGTTGGGCAACGTTCGACGATGACAGTGAATTGACCATGACTGTCTTGTCTGTGAATGGCCCAGCTCGTATTTAGAGTCAATCGTCGTCGTTGACCCCGTCGGAGAGGATCGTGGTCGTGGTCGAGGAAGAAGGTGCGATTTTTGTGACGCGTGGTTGACGGGGTCTAAGCTTGACTCATTCCCACGAGGCGGAAGAATCCGGCATAGATCGTGGCGATTTCAGCTGATTTCGGCCTCGAGCCCCGCGACTACGGATTCAGTCAGGTCTGAGATCTGCTCACCCAAGGGGCGAACAGGGCCATCCGCATCAAGTTTTCAGAGGTTAAGTACATAGATAGAACTTGGAACTTTAACTCTAGCCCGGCGAGTTTCTTATTTCAAATCCCGGGAAGCAACTGATCTCTTTGGAGGTAACTTTATTAGACGGCTGATGCAAAGGAACGTTGGTTAAAGATGGTGTGATTGTCATTTCCTAATCCATGAGCCCGTTATACGCCTGTGCATTGACGTTTAGACATCCCCAGGCTTCGACCGGGCGGGTTCAATATAGCTGGTCCCTTGCAAATGAAAGAGGCTGTAGAACTAGAAGTTATTGTCTGAAGGTGAATATTACACGGAGCGTGTAGCTATGATAACCGGTAGCCGAGTCCAGGATCTTCGGGACGTTCGGCCGAAGGTGTGCGTTTCAAACCCAGCAGCTTCAATCGGGTGAGGAGCGACAACAGACCCGTCGACGCCAGCATATCAAGAATGAAAATGCGGCGTCGAGATCTCATAGGATTCAGCGGCCGAGATGTAGAGGACTGGAAAAACAGAGCATTAGGTAGGAGGTTCTGGCTGAGAGGGAATCAGCACACCGTTGTTCCCTCGAATGAACGCGTCCCCGTAACGGTTAATCACCCTGCCGTTAACGTGTTCCTCTGTCTGTTCCAACGCGATATTCATATATCCATCAAGGCAAGACAGTACGCCTGAGTGAAGTTGGACGTTAGTGCTTGAGTGATGGAGGAAGTGATGAAACACACCTCGATAATCAACACCAGACGTTAGGCGGACTACTACGCGTTTCCCGACGACGCCTTTCAAGAAATCTGTCGGTGATCCCGAGGTGGAAGTCGGGGGTGGGGGAGCGGGGGCATCGTCGGCTGGAGGGGGAGGGGTGGAATTGTCCATCACGTTGGTGAGAGGATAAGAAACTGGTTTGAAATGAGATAACAAAACCTTGTTATCGGTGAATGGGAATCTTTAAATTCGCAGGCACCGGAAGCCTCGGACCGCTGTAAGCGGGGTCTCTCACAACAACCGCGGATGCCGACTCGTATGCTGACTTAAATAGGGGATATGTATATGAACCCCCACCTCCCGTTTACTTACTCCCGACCACCACTTGATCCTCTCCGGCATGAAGACCGACCCGTGTGGGGGTGGCGAAATCGCCGCCGAACAAAAGGAGAAATCTGAGACTCATACCTCCGATGCCGCTTATGCGAGTCCTTCGAGCAGCGATGCCATTGAGGAAAAGGAGAAAGAGAATCCGCCGCCACCGCAAAGAAAGTTCACTGTTCCACCAAGCCTTGCATGGATCCCTTCGAACCTAACCTGGTCCCAATTGAAGCCTGTCATCCGGTGCTCGCTCACGGCGTGGGTCTCCGCTGTGCTCATGATCATTGGACCGGTTTCTCGGTCGCTGGGTCAGGTGAGTACAGGCATTCCTCTAGCGCGCTTTGACGGAGACTAACAGTTGTTTAAATTAGGCTAACTTCTTACTTATCCTCGGTGATTAACCTTTGATCCTCTCTATCCCGACCCGTTTCTGATGTCTGCCGCTGCACAGCTTCATTCCTTTCCCCTCCCCAAGGACCATTTATCTCTGTGTTGGAGCGGGAGTTGTATATGGTTCTCTTCGTGACGGCCTCATGGGCGTGAGTAACCGGATCCTGTCGGCTGAAATTTTCTAACCAAAAGATGGCAGTTGGTCGTGCATCGGCATCAAGCTGGCCAGCTTGGCTCGCTCAGAAATAATAACAAAACCAGAAGTAACAAAGCTTTTCACTGGAGGATATCTCGAACCAGGGGTATCTACTTTCTTGCCCATGCTTCAGGATAGGTGCTGAACCTCGAATAGCCTACTGCCATAATGGCGGTGTTCCTATTTATTGGAGTAGCAGTACTCTTGTACATCAAAGCATCTTATCCCCCCGGGCCATTGCTCTTCGCATCACTCTTCGGGTGCATCGCGATCGGTATGAAAGTACTGCAGCTATTCTAGTGTTGAACTCAATCGTCTTTATCATAGACATAACGATACTCACCGCGGTCCTTTTCCCGTTCCCGTACTATAAGGTGGGCGTTCTCTGCCATCATAAGGTGATGTTTGTCTCAACTGCCAAAGATCGGTCAAGCCGTTGTGCTTCCCATAGCCTTACACTCCGCACTCGCTCTGTTCTTCTCTGCGACAGTCTTCCCTTCGACCGTCTCCTCGTTTTACATATCCAAGTGCCATGGAGTCCTGCTTCCTCTGCGGTCGGCACTTCAAGAACACCGGAGGCTCCTGCAGCTATCCACCGAATCGCCCGAGTTCACTCCTACCAAGGCGAATGATCTCGTTGAAGCCTCCGAGGCTGGGCTGATCCCTATTGCATCGGCGATCTACCTGTTGAAGCGGGATGTCGTTTGGTGCCGTTTTAGTCCCAGCGACTTTGCGAAACTTCACGATTATGCACGTCAGATGGTGGTCAGAGTAACTGGAATGTCTGCCTATTTTGGAGTGATAGACCCCACCCGAGAGCGTTTCCCAACAACCCCCGCACCCTCTGTACCCGGAACCCCTCCTCCTCCTCGCAGCCCGGTACCGTCTCGACCCACCTCAGTTTACCAGGAAGCTACCGAAACGGATGTCACCGAAACACCACATGTTCCCTTCGAACAGACGCCGACCACGGATAGGTCCGTGACTCCGGCCCCAAGCGAGACTATGACCGATAGCCCGCTTCAACCAGGTTCCATCCGGAATGCACGAAGAAGGAACGTTCGAACCCGACACCCGCGCTTCTCAGAGCCCAAGGCACAATCGATCCACCATGAGCACATTCACCATCGACCACATCATCGGCATAAGCATGTCATGTCTCATGGGCCTCTGCTCCCTCTCGTCATGAATGGACACAACCCAACCCAATCTCCCGTAGGTTTATATGAGTCGATCCGGTATGCAGATTTGGAGGAGAAGTTCTCGCACCCATCCATGGCTTGTAATACGGAGAGATTTCACCGTTTGCTGAGGGAGTGTTGTGACGATATGTTAGGGGTTACTGATGAAATATTCGAGGCTTTGGACGGTTGGTTGAATAC
Source organism: Thelephora ganbajun (assembly GCA_014904855.1). Classification (NCBI taxonomy): domain Eukaryota; kingdom Fungi; phylum Basidiomycota; class Agaricomycetes; order Thelephorales; family Thelephoraceae; genus Thelephora; species Thelephora ganbajun. The sequence continues at coordinate 62,463 of MU118019.1, forward strand.
TGTCACGAGTAAGTCGAGGTTCAAGTTCTGGAGGAATAAGGCGGAGTATCAGAAGACGGAGAAGGAAAGGGTGGATGGATACGTGCAGTTGAAGGAAAAACTGGACAGGGCGTTGGAGGTGTTTGAGAAAGAAAAACGGTGTGTGGGTTTGGTCTTTATACGCCACTCTACGGCGGAGCTGAACGTCTTCACAGGCACATCGTGGTTGATCCATATCGGGCGTCCCTCGATCCCAAGGTATGGAACGAGGGAGCCAGTGACACGCCATCTCACAGGCATCTGTTCCATTGCTACGTGTACCAGTACCATCTGTGGCAGTTTGTGAAGGCCCTCTCAGGAACTGTACGTTGGTTACCCCACCGAATCTTCTGCAGATATCTGACCTGAATCACCTAGCTCGGGGAGGTAATCCAACTCGAGAACGAGCGGAAGGATTACAAACTTTGGATGCCCACGCTGCCTTGGCGAAGGCTCTTGGCGAGAGAAGGTTTGGATACGAGCGATAACGTTGAGGACAACGATGACGAAGATCCTGGTTCGTGGTTTACCCCTGATTAGCGTGATTGACGGAGTTGATCTTGGGTTCTAGATGTGATCCAGGGGATGCAGAAGGAATGGAGAGAAGATCTTGGCCACGCGAAGATGAGAGATCCCGACGCATTGCCACCGAAGAATGCGTTCGAGTGGGTCATGAATGCTTTGTATCGGGGGTGTTTAGAATTGGTTCAGGGGAATTCGTTGTATGCGATCAAGGCTGGGGTATTGACCAGTTGAGTCCACCGTACCTCCCACTCCATAATCTACGGGACGGATGCTCACCACCTCCAGTCCTTCTCAGCATACCGAGTTTCACGCCATCATCGGCAAAGTTCTCATGGGGTGAGCTTTTTCCACGTTCTGCCCGGGTTATTGACCGCCCTCACAGAAAATAGGCTGGTCTGGGGAGTGTACGACTTTTCTGTGATTTTTATGTCCTGGGCTGAAACCTACGCTTGCTAGAATTATGGGACAGTTGACACTCGTACGATTTCGGGTAAGTTGGTATGCTCTCGATATGAAGTTTGTTTCTCACAGGAGGTAATCTCCAGGGCGACACCTCTGCGGGTCTTGTCGCTCGATTGCTTTCAACGGCATTTGGAGTTTTCGCGGGGGCCGCATTATGGTTTGAATCCCATGTCTCTATTTGATCCTCGAATTACTCATCGCTGTCGTAGGTATATGTCCACTGGGATAGGTAGGGGAAACGCTTACGGATTGGCCGCCGTGTGCGGTGGGCTTTTCCCCTTTATGATGTTCGCGAGACTTTATTGGCCGGGTCCTCCGATGACGAACATTTTGTTCTTTGTCACTGCGCTGATAGTAAGAAGTCCTCTCATTGTACTAGACGAACGGGATATTCACACTTACTAGGTCCTCGGTTATTCTTGGTACAACACACACCCCGTTCCTCCCTCGACGTTCCCGCACTGGGGTGTTGATCTTGCGATCGTAGGTCCTTTCAATAATCGGGCAGTCAGGCGAGACTTCTGATACTTTACCCGTAGAGGCGTTTGATCCTCGTGGCTGTTGGAGTTGCAGCAGCTTTGTAAGACCTTCCCTACCTCTTCCATTCCCTCGCGGCGATTAATTTGTCTTATAGCATATTCTCGTTTCTCCCACCATCTACCACCTTGCGCAAATACCAACGGTCCTCACTCGCGACCGCTACCGGGGAACTCGGGGCGATTTACTGTTCCATCGTTTCCTTTGCGAATACGGGTGAACACACGGATCAAGATATTCAAGAGATCGGGCAGAGTCTCATTGCGGTCAGAGCCAAGTTGAAGCGATCCCTGATCCTGAAGCAGAACGTCATTTTTGAGGTGGGACCGTGGATGGAGATGGGGTTTCGCACGAATTTCTGATGGCTTTTTTTTGTTTTTTGGTAGTTCTCTTTGAGAGGAAGATGGCCTGCGGAGCGGTATCAGAAGATTCTGGATATCCAGCTGTAAGTTGAGCTCAGCGACAACGCGAAACGTTCTTTCTCAATGTCCCTTAACCACAGGAAAATTGCCAGCCACTTATCTTTCCTCATGTCTGTTGCAGCTCAACTCGAACCGGCATGGTCTCGGGCATTCCTGAGACGATGCCGATTCTTGGATTCCGAATTCCAAGGGGAGATGCTTGCCGTCATCAGTGAGTGCTTTATTCTTAAGATTTCCCCCCCCCTCTCTGCCTTTTGTCTGACGTGCGTGGAAAGGTCTGATTTCTACCGCCCTTCGGAGTGGCACTCCAATACCGCAGATCACGCCTTGTCCACTGTTAGATCGATTCTTACGGTTTCACCATGGGTTTAACGTTGTCAGAGAGGGGGAAGATGATGAATACGGACTCCCGAATACGACGACAGTTGCTCTTTTGGAGGATGAACAGTACATGTGCGGCATTTTTTACTCTCCGCCGATTGTACTCCCTTGGGTCCTGACATCTTTTTCAAGGTACTTCTGTGTCGGAGTCAGCATGGCCCTCAACATCGTGAATAACTTGGATAAGCTGATGGTCGCTACCAAAGAGCTCGTGGGAGAGCAGTATCATATCCACGGGATTGGGATCGTCCGTAAAGGAGGGTACGAATCTCCGCCGCCTGGGTCGATGTATCCCGGCCCCTCTAAGGGAGTTTAGACAGCCTTTTCTTAAGTAAACCTACGAGTCTCCTTTATTGCATCACGTATAAGTATGTATTCACTACATTTTATACCTTCAAAAAGACTTGGGTACGAAAGATATTAACGCATACCTGATGGAGAGTGAAATGGTCGGGCGAGTTGAGAGAAGAGGAAGGGAGAGGGAATCGTCCGCACTCACCGTCCATCGTACCTCCACTTTCTATCATCCTCCAAGTCGAGCTTGTTAGCGATATCTTGATCGACTCCGACCACGACATCGGCCTTGTTCGTTCGAAGGCTAAGGATCGGAAACGAACCCGCAAGAGGACCGATCGCTTTCTCGAAAGGCGTGGAAGCTGGCCATTGGATATCCCCAGTGAGCCTGTTTGATTAGGCGCGTCAGGAGTCCGGTGACTGAGACTGAGCGCTGTGGTGAGACTTACTTTCGGTAGCTGTAGTGATCGTCGTGGGAGGGAACGGGTTAGATTTCGTACGGGAGGGGAGATTAAAGAACGCTGTATCCACATACTTGAGATCACCCTATGAGTAGGGGACAGAGTGAGAATTTCTTCGTTCTGGATCGAAGGAAAACTTTTTTTTTACCTTGAAAACGACCAATGAGCTATCCCTCAGATCGTTCCACAGCTCCTGGTCCCTCTCCTGCATATCCCAATACGGATATGGCGTAGTCCAAAACACCGCCAACCGACCTTTCCCGTCTTTCCCACCCAAAGGTGTGTCCTTGGGTACGGACAGACTGAAGGTCCCATCAGTGATGTAGTTCGACCATCTCGTGGCCATGATCTCGAGATGTTCCTTTGCTTCTTCGCTTGGAGCTGAACCGAAAAAGGATGGATCAAGGAGGGACGGGAAAGCAGAAGAGAAATCTGGAGGTGTGACGTCCGAGACGAACCATGGGATCAATTTAGGACTGGTCAGGATGGACAACGTGAGTGGTTGACAGGGTTATCTCGGTCAGGGTTTATTATTGTTATTTCAACTCACTGGAAGACCACCTTTGAGACGTATGGAGTGCACGTCACGAGGAAATCCGCAAAAACGAGATCTGTGAACAGCTGGAAGGTTTTTGTCATGTTGCGGGAAAATGTGATTAGATTTTCGCAAGGAGTATCAATGGAGTGCGCACCTCAAATCCAGCATTGTCCAAGACCAGGTCGACCCTTGCGTTCTTCAAATTTTGGACGTGAGACCAGACGGCTTCCTAAGTTCACAACTTTAGATGGTGAAGGAAGTATGAGAGAACTTGATCAAGACACCCGAACCTGGTCATCGTGAAGAATGAACTGTTTCCGTGACTCTTGTGCCTCACGGCCGACGCCCTGCAACCTGTTAATGTCCTCCAGGGTCATGTGGGTCAAGAGAGAAAGGTCTGTCGCGTTTCCCCTGGGATATCGTTAGCTGAATGCTGGGAGCACCTTATCGGTAGGAGGAGACACACCAAAGGCAAATCTGGGTCATCTCCTTGAATAAAACAGACAGTTTGGCGGGATCCGACTTTATCTTGTCCTTCTCGATTTCCATTTCGTGCATGCTAGATGCGAGCTCTACACAAGATGTGAGCATGGTGATTCTTGTGCAATCAAAGGAGGAACGGACGGTAGACTCCGTTGCCGCTCTTTCTGAAAGTGTCTATCTTTTGGGAAGCAAAGGGGTCATAGTGTTCTAAAACTTTGGTTTCGATAAAGTAGCCTCGAAGCAAACGGTATCTGGAGAATAGTCAAATATTGGATACTCGGGAGGCTGGGTATATAAGACGTACAGGTAGCACCTGGGATCCAAGAGTTGAGCACCAAGGCCAAAGGACGGCGTATAAAGGCTACTGACTCTGCGTACAACCAGGGAGCGGTAAACCAGGTATTCTTTCCTTGTACTTCCAGGGCGGCCAATTCTTGGTTGAATAGTCCAACCGAGGGTTCACCATCGTCGGTGATGGGCCTACCCGAAACACAAAGTCTCAGTCTTGCACTGGCGGAGACGATGAATAGCTGATGAGTGGAACCATACAGGAGTGGTTTGTCTCTACCCATCTCGTACTTGAGCTTGCTGATCTTCTCTATGATGGCTTTACCCGCCTCGATTCGCTCTTCCGCGACGGTTGGAGAGAGATCGTTCGGTTCAGTCGCTAATTCATGACCTACACGGTAGAGGTGGTCAATGATTGTGGTAAGGATCACAGGCCATCTTCTGATGAGTGTGTCGTAACTGCGATGTGTGTTCGTGGTCAACCGACAGGAGTATCGAATGGAATAGGCTGTGGCTCACGAGAAGCTGGAGGAAAGACGGGGGTAAGTACTATGCTACTGAAAGATAGAAAGGGCTCGGATGTTGTACCACTTCGTGTCTGTGGGGTCGTAGGGAGGGTATGGTGGATCGAACATTCGGGAGATCGAGGAAAGCGACCGGTGTGTAGTGGTGACAGTAATTCACACAATCGATTGATCGATCGACATCGTTGTCACTCGGAGCCGGTGACCGTAAAAGCAGCCACCTCGTTGGATGTTGCTAGTCACCCATTGTCTCCTTCGCTGTGCCTATCATCGCTTTTTCTTTGGCGGGGATAAGCAGGTCACTCAGACTCTGGGATCCCGTTTGACAGCACACGATGATGCCTACTATCGTAATTTCTCCCCTACCCGGAACAAGGATTGCGATTGAGGGAGAGACCTTGCCGCCGCAGCGCCTACGATCTGATACTTCGAGTGGAACGGCACGCCATCTAGCAACAGGCAAAGAAGGGCGTCGTTTCTGCCAGAGCCGTTGGATACCTTCTCGGGTCCCACTCTCAGTCTCACATCTTCGGTGACGGACCTTACCCTCACCTTCACGTTGCTAAACGTTGAGACTGACTTGTAAGGTGAGTTTTGTAGCTGTTGCTCACGTCCCTTAAGTTCTCCCCGTACCTCTGATGTACATGTGCCAAGAATATTTGATATTGAATATTTGACACTTTCGTTGACCTCAAAATACGTATTTTCTACTTGAGCCCACTCGTATCGGGTCATCAAAGCGATAGAATCGGACACACCGAACATCCAGCTGACTTTTATCAACCTCAAAAACCCCAGAGCGGTATTCTGTAGAATGCAGGTCGCATTCCATCGGATATGGAATACTGCCCAACGCCAATTATATAGGACCGTTGCAGGTGAGTCACCTGGATTTGGTCCGCATCTGCGAGTCATGAAACGATGGCGTAGCCGTGTTGGAAGGTTTTAACGCAAATGGGCGCTTCGTTGTTATAAGAGGGTTAGTCAGTCTCAGACAGAGGTTGACGGGACCCGTAACATCATAGTCCACTGGAGTCGAGGTCACGGAAGAGGATGCGAGCGAGGTCGCTGAAGATTCCGGTGTAAACGTTTTGGAAGAGCCCCTCCTTACTTTCATCTTTCTGAGCTGCTATCGATACTTGTGCTGACCCTTTTCGTGGTCGTGTGCAAGGTGCTTGAATTTGCAGTGGACGGTTTTCGTACCTCTGTTAATATTTTGCTCGGGCCTTCATAACGTATCTTCTCGAGTTGGGGGCTAATCGCTTGTGATCATGAACATACACGAGGAATTTGTGGGAATCCATGCTTGCCGGTTAGGAACCGCGGGAGTCTGATCGACCGAACTCCGACACTCTTTATTGTCTCCTACGATCACGACTTTGCCACTCCCGAGATCTATGGTGACCGCTCTATCTCCGCTAATTGTGCTTGTCGTGATTCCCTGGTACCGAGGTGGACGAGTATCTGAGTTCCGAAATACATTGGACGTGTTACTGATCTCGTAACTCTTTCGTCTATTGTTTCATGACGCGCAAGGGAATCTTTTTTGTCTGGCGCTATGACACCCCAACTGCGAATTCGTCCATGGCTCGTGTCGCTGCCACGGTACAACAATAGATAGCAGATCGTCCCGACAATACAACGTCTCGCTGCCTGGCGGAAGGGCTATTCTAGATTTGATTTGTGCCTGAGCTCAGGCGAGTGGGGTATTTAAACTATGCTCTCCGAGGGACGAGTTCTCTAGGAACTTCGCATTCATCGCCCTCTACACCCTCTACACCCTCTCAACCCTCTCTCCACTCAAAAATGGACACCTTCTCTACCATCACAAACCACTTCTCCACCGACTCCACTCTCGAGCGCGAGGATGTCCCAGTCAACTTCGAGACTACTGGAGGCTCCGGCGGAGGCGGGTGCATCATTGCCTGAACGGTCTGCCTTTCATCTGCTTTGAGGAGTGAGTTTCGCTTCATTTTTATCCCCTAATATCATACTGATGACTGCCTACAGTGTGTACCCACACCCGTACTACCAACACCATCGCATCCTTGTTTTTTTTTCTCTTTTTCGTTCTCAAACAGCGTGCTTAATTCCGCCATTGTAAACCTCCACCATTTCTTCGAGTGTTTGTTTTTAGTAGTCGTTTCGATGTCGTTATCGTTTGTAATCTGGGCTCGAATTCGTTTTTAGTCGTGTACGACTAGTGTATCACTCGGTAATTCTACGAGCGAAGAGCTGCATATTCGGATCTACACCTTGCTTAGCTTCCTCGACGAGGCACTGCTGCGACTGAGACCCTGAGTCAGCCACTCGAAACGCGGTGGGGCTCGGCATTTGCCAGTGAAATCCGCCTCACCCTTGTGTATTGCCGCCGTGGCCTTGGGATGATTCCCGGATTGGATTCCTCATCATCGCTCTTTCGCCCCCCACCTCGTAGGCTCTAACTTCATCCCCCGCTCGAGCCAGGTACTCACACCAAAACTCTTAGTAGTAGACCTAGATGTCACTCTTCAGACCACCCACCAATCCCATCCTTTACGCCGTCTTTCCGCAAGAGCTGATAGATAAAGTGATTGATTCGCTCGATCCGACGGACTCCCGAACCTTTCGAGCGTGTTCCCTCGTCGCCAAGTCCTGGACCTACCCAAGTTGGGCAATGGTGTTTTGTTCTGTATCCATAACTTCTTGGGAAATATTCCAACGGTGGTGTCTCAACACTATACCAGGACCTGGTGGACCCGGCTCTTTTGTCCGCTCCCTAACATTCGATGAAATGCATAGTAAATGGATTACGCCGGACATCCTGCTGATGGGAGAACGACACCTCAAGTCATTCAAGAATCTGGTGTCTTTCATCGCCATAGGACTTCAGATCAACTACTTCTTTGACGATCCATTGCTTTCGCAATGTTTTGGGTTGTTCTGCCGCGGCGTGAGAGAGGTTCGCCTTGTGCATCCTCATGGATCCCCGAGAATTATGGCCTCTTTCATCCAACAATTTCCCATCATCCGGCGACTTTCCATCGAATTCTACTCAGAGACATGGTCACCTGCACCCGAGCGGGAGGAATACACATCGATTGGATTTACCGGATCCTTGCAATTGGTGTCGGATGCGTCGACGGACCGCCGCGACCGGCAACTGTTCATCTTCTACCTCATAATATTTCCTGTCTTGTACAAGGAGATTTCAGTAGTCGCTTCCCTCAAGCACTCGTGGCAGTATCAATCCTTATTCCGAGCCTGTTCAAAGACACTTAAAAGACTAAGGATTGTGGACGTGAGATCCGATCCTGCAAGGGAACGCAGCTGGGAGTGGGCTCAAGGTATTCTTCCTCCACCTCTTTGACGATTCGGTTATTCATCCCTCCTCTCACCTAGATATACCCAAGCACCAGGGCCTATCCATCGAGCCGTGTTTGAATCTCCGGGAAGTGTTCCTTGGGGTCACACGATCACCTGGACCGATGCTCGAAAACCTCTTGAATTCGATCACCTCGCCCAAACTCGTCACGATAACTTTCGAGCTTGTTTGGGATGAATACCCGGGTGGCAACATATCCAGTATCGTTGATATCGAAGCTTGGAGATGCATAGACGAGGCTTTATGTGCCCTCGTAGATCGGCTACCGAATCGGAACGGTTCCGAACCGTTGAGTGTCGTGTTGAGTGTCAGGGCCAAGGTAGGTACAAACTTGGACAGTACCAAGATGGGTGCCTTCCTTGAGAAGTTCAAAGAGAAAGGCAGAGTAACGATGACACCTTTCAAGGGATTCCTTCAACCGGTGTGTCATTACCCTCCCTCGGAAAATGTGCTCTCTGACTGGATGGCTCTCTCAGGGAAAATACTCCGGCATCCTCCCGTACCTTGTCACTTCCAGGTAGCCCTCAACGAACGGCTCGATGTGGCGCATTTGTATGCCATTCGTAGTTGTCGTGATGACGTTCACCTGCTCGGCCTCCTCTTTTGCGTCCGCAGGCCTTTGGTCACCCAAGGTCCTAGGTGATGTCGTATGTGTGACACCGCGTCCGCAACGCCACGCGGTGTTACCTGACTTGGCACTCATCCGACAAGAATAGAACGTAAGGTATCGTAATGGAAGTTGTTGCCTCTGTTGTCGGGGATATTTCAAACCTGACATTGAGGTGATGCGAATGCGTAGAAATCATGAGTACTGGAATGTTGATACATCGGTGCCTACATTACAATAAGTAGAGTCGTCTACTGCAGGAGACAGAAGAAAGTTTGAGGTAGAATTATGAACAGGGAATCAGAAGACATAAAAAGTCCATTCGTTTCATCGTCCTTCTATTGTCCAGGGGTGGTTGTAAACCATAGAGTTTTCGTCGTCATCGGCGAGTCTGAACAAACCTTAGACCTGACGTATGTTCCTCTCTGGGTAGTACCTGCCATGGACGGGCTGGGTGAAGCCATCGTTCCTGACGATGTACCAAATGCAGCTGATGGTGAGGAATAACGTCATGATCCAAGATGTCCAGGTGAACGCCACGATCGCTGTCAAGAGTCGGCATGCGCTGTAGATGTGACACCAGCCAAGATCTCCCCATCTTTGAGTGGTGATGGCAGCACCAACAATCCACAAGATGAAGAGGAGCAACAATATAATCAGTTCGCCGCCGAAAGTTGACAGGAATCCATGATCATGACGTCTGGAAATTCTCACAATCCTGTGGAGTTAGAGTGGTGAGTCGATGATTGTATGGATAGGGACGAGTCGTGGAGGACAGGGAGGTACCCACAAGACAGGCGTGAAGAGTAGGGTGAGGCCCGCCGTTGCTAATATCTCTGCGATGATTCCGTCTGGAGATACGCCGACCGAGGTCAGAGCCTGATCTGTGCAACGATGATGGCGGGAGATTGTGTACCGTAAAAGTTGACACCGCCATTGAGAGGATCGTGGGGCGGGAGGTGGAGAGTGTAGTGTAATCTTACAGCAGCCATCCCCAGTGTGCAAGCCGCGAACACCCACTAGAAAGCGTATCTAAGTCAACCGGAATCTTCTACATGAAACCCGATAGTGGACCTACGAGCATAACGTAGCAGACGAGGCGAAAGAGAGTGAGAAGACCCATCGTGTTTGAGATCTCGAAGGCTAGATGGTCGAGGGAGGTGGGGGTGGACAAGTGGGAGGTGATGGACGACGGAAGAGGTGAAGCAAAGGGGGGCATCTGACGATAACAGGTTTATATATACCGAGGGTGGATCCGGACATTTCTTCAAGTGCAGTTCACAGAAGATCCAGGTGAGAAACGTATCTAGATATGTGAGGGTGTGTTACGTCAGTAGTGGGAACACCAGTGGCACTGCCATAGCGAAGCGAGGAAAGGACGTGTTCCACCATCATGGCTTTGCCTTACGGCGAAGATGGATTCGCGACGCCTCTCGAACTTTCTATAAGATCAAAGGTAATGAACGAAGGGGAAAGGACGGTGATCATCGGCAGAAGCCTGGATTGAGGCGAAGCTCGGGCTAGCTTTCTGCGCGAGTTCCGGCTATCTCCCTAGAATGAGACATGAACGCCCTAGGGCACACGTTCCACAGAGAAGAATACAGAGAAGTTTCTCTTTTGAACGGGACGCCATATCTGCCGAGGCCACGAGGTCCCACCCAGATAGTGAAACGTCCCTAGATGATCCTATGTCATTCAGATGATTCACGCACGCCTGCACGTGCCCTCTTTTTCGGTATAGTAGTTCATTTCCAAGATAATCATAAAACGATGAATCTGTCGGCGACCCGAGTCTCGGTGGATGTAATCCGCTGGAGAAAAGGCGTCGCGGGTGGGAGGTTTAAGCGGGAGCTGATGAAGCCGTTGGTAAACAAAACAAAACAACCGCCTGATCCGAGATGCGAGGGTGGACTCAGAAGGCACGCCGGATTGGGTACAGTTACAACAGAGTGATAAGAAAGTACAGCTAATCCCCACATCTAGAGTTTCGTCTGAGCCTCATCATTCTGCTCCTCCTTTGTAAATTCTTCCCGGACTCTCATCAGCGCCTTTCCAAGCAAGTTCAAACCCCACTTCTCCTTCTCCTTCATTGCCTTATCCTCCTTGAATCCAATCCCCCAAATCCTATCGTATGGACTCGCCTCAACGAGGATCAAATCACCCGTCTCCAACAAGGTCTTCCTCAACCCCTCGTCCTGCCCAAACTTATACAAATTGCCAAGATACACAATCTCTTCCCTATGCTCTACCCACGTTTTCTCGTCAAACGGCGAGATCCTCCTTCCCAGCGCTTTGATGTATTTAGCATCAGTGTTCGGTTTGGTGTTTTCTTCGAGTATCAATTCAAGGATAGTGGTGTCTGAGAAGAGTGCCGCTTTACACGCCATCATCCAGTGTTCGGCGGTGGGGAACGTGTGGGGGGTGCTTGAGGCGTGTGAGATTGCATCAGACAATGGTGCGGTGAAAGATGATCGGTGCCATTGCGACGCCCAGCCATTGGTATCCTGAGGACGCCAGAAGAAGAGGTAATCAGACTTGGGTCGTGGCATGGCGATGTAAGTGGGAAGTGAGGAGGTGCGAGGAGGATGATCCTCCCCCTTTGGTTAACTCTGGCCAGTTTTTATGATTTCGCAACTGTCATCATGAGGCAGTGTAACCGGTGCTTGTTGCAAAGACTCGATGTAAGTCAACCAACGATTGGGCGACTATCCCCAGATATCCACCATAGAAGGGTACCGTTAACCGAGACTCATTCCTCGATATCTAAAGCCTTCCGCAACGAGACTAGACAATCGGACATCAGGGTGGTACCAGTACATGATGGGGTTGGAGCAGGTAGGATTGCGCTCCGATTCCTGACCCATAATTCGCGAGATTGACTGAGTTTCGAGTGAAACACCTGTAGCGTCGCGATCCCAGATGCGCGGTCTAGAGACAATATCCGCGGCGGACGGGATCCTGATAGATCCCTTAGAAGGCTCTGAACATCCATTCAGAGGTAGATATAGCCTTTGGACAGTCATCTATTGATTCGACGAAAGGGTGACATTGGCGACCAATGCAGTGTTCGGCGTCGATTCATTTCGACCTCAACCGGCGAACGGTATGTGGTGCATTTCTCAACAAATTACTGTAGACAATGCTCAGGTATACAGCGATTTACAAGGCCCTAGTGTCCAATCCACTCGTCGATCTGTTTGAGGGTATCACCGCGTTCCGGCTCCATGAAGGGGAGCGCAGTGTACCCATGGGTCGTCTCTGCTGGCTCGATGTAGGTCACATTCTCCTCACCGAGATCCTCGATGAACCTGTCTCGCAACAACCTGGTTGGGTCCCTTAACCTCTCCTTCCCACCAGCGTTCATGAACGTCCGCGGGAATCCCTTGAACGAAACTTTCCCCTCCAGGTAACGCGATGCGGGGGCGAGGTAGACGTTCGTCTTGGCGTCATGTGGACCGATGAAGGCCCTGGTAGCGTACCCGAGAGGACCATAGAACATCGAGTTTGCGTGATCCGTCGCATGGTTGGTGTAGGCCGACGAGTCGTATTGACCCTCGAAGCTGTTGGACAAGTCACCCCAAGGGTGCAACGCGACGAGAGCGGAAGGAAGGGGTAGAACTTCGGAATTGTCCACGATGTAACGAACGAGCGTGAGAGCAAGGTGTCCGCCAGCTGAGGAACCCATGATGACCACCTTCTCGGGCTTGAACCCAAGGTTGTTGATGAGATAATTATAGCCAGCGATGGCGTCAATCAGAGCTGCCGGGAACGGGTTAGAAACTGGATAAGGATCGGTAACGCTCAAGCGATATTCTACAGAGAGAACGCGTCCAACGTTTTTCGAGACGTTAAGGAAAGCGGGTACGGTGGTGACATCGAGACCGGATGGGTGGGCAGTGTCAAGAGCGTACCCACCCCCGTGAAGGTAAAGGACGACCTTCTCGTCGGGCGAGACGGGCGGGGAGTCGACTGGGTTTGAGTCGGAGGTGAGGTTGAAGTGGGAGGAGGGAGAGCGATACCAATAGCCTGGAATCCTGACCGCTTCGACGTTGGCCAACTTGGCCCATTCAGCGACTTGACCTTTGATAAGCTCGGGTGTAGCTTCGATCCAGATACCCTTGGCGGCTTTGGTCGGAGATATCGCAGTGTGGTTGGCGAATGCCAACGGACCAATTCTACACCATCCTAGGTCATTTCTGACCTTTTTTCATGCCGCTGATCAAGGGAACTCACTGGTACATGACCGAGTCCATCATCCGGATGAGCCTCATCCCCATCGACCTACTCCAACTCCAATTAGGACTCTGCCTCCAACTCTTGGGAACGGACGAAATGGCCCAGAATGGCAGCGATAACACGACTTTGCCAATGAGGTAGGTGACATAGAGCCCTTTGTATGGCTGGTCCCGGTAGGGAAAGGGAGGGCCAGTCGGGCGAGTTTCTGTGCCAGGTACGAAATCGCTCATGGTCGTTTGTGAACAGGAAGGATATGAAGGGAACCTGTGCGGTGCCCGGTTTTATGTTTGAGGGACGAATGAGGCATCTGTTCAATACACAACTTTTGAATGTTTGTGAGACGTATCACGAATGGGCGCGTTAATCAGGATCACCAGTTCTTAGAACCTCGGCCAGGTGATGAAACGAGAACATTGATGACCGGGAGGAGGGCGCTGGAAGCCATCTCCATCCAGTTGAATGAGTATTCAGTCCCAGGGCTGTTTGTTGAAGGGGAAGGGATGGTGGCAAAAGCTTAGCACTATTTGATTTTTACCGTACGATCCCTGATGGTCGCAAATACTACACGTGCTTTGCCATCACGCCGAGCGGTAAGGGTGAAACATCGACCCTGAAGACAGACACTAGCAGAAATTATGGGAACTAGCAAGGAATCACATAAAGATTCGGAATGTACCCGAGGAGATGACCAAGTCATCAGCGTCAAACAGAGCGTCGATTTCAAGGAAGCCTACCTGACCCATCCTGCTCACCATCCTTGCCTCATCCATCGTTTTAAAGGAGCGACGTATATTGGACCAACGTAGATGACAAGGACTAAGCCATACAACCGCCTCGGTACCCACTTGATGGAAACAAACAAAACCATCAATCCCCCAACGGTACCTGCAAAATGCGCCGCTCAACAATCCTGGGCATATATCCTATCAACCATCCCTTGATTCTCGATCTGGCGTGTCCGTCTAGTGGTGGTCGTTCGGGGTTGAAATCTGCGGACGTTATCTTCACAACCTCGAGATCTGTGAAGACATACCCTTCGACGCTCCCACGACGCCCGGCTCCAACCCCGTTCCTAATCACACACTCGGGTTCTTCCTCCCATTTACGTCCCAAAATGAGGTCTACCGTTGGCCACATCACGGCATCCAACTGCGCTTTTATTGCGACCGGGGAGAAGAGAAGATGGATATTGAGTTCCTTGAGGTAAGACGTGCTTGTAATCGTCAATAGAAGGTCTGGGAGCCACCGTTGTTTGGCTTGGAGCCATACGGCGACAGGTGGGAGCGTAAGGTGCGTGAGAGAGTTGAGCGACGAGAGGTTCATGTACGATGGGTCAAGGTAAATCGAACCCTCATCTGCCAAAACCACGTTTGAGTCACTACAAGCCTCCTGGTCTCGAAGATGGGGGAGTTGACTGACAAACGGAGAGAAACATGTCAATGTGCATCAATCGGAGGATCCTAAGACCTCCGGACAAGGACTCAAACAACAACCTTGGTGCAGAGGGAACGAGCGGCGCAAATTGAACCTCCAGGGTCAATTCCGAAAGCCCCCTCGATTGTGGCGGTGTCGGGGGGTATTGGAAGATAGGACTCTCATTGGCGTCCTCTCCTCCAATGGATCGCCAGGTGAAGTCTATCAAGGATAAGGATTCGAGGTCTGGGAAGTACGAGATGTAACGCAGGAGCCACCGGAGACTTGGCGCTTGACAGTTTCTGAGATTTAAAGTCTTCAGGCTGGCGGTCGAAAACTCCAGGGACGTCGGGAAATCCAGCGAATCGGCAAGCGATCCACCGATCAAAACTCCGCGGGATGCATCGAATCCCCGCCCCACTTCGGCATGTGGCCCCGCACGAAGAGACGGCACCGGCAACATCGACAAAGTCTCCGCTCCGGTATGGCCGGGGAGAGTGAGACTATCGATTCCGAAATCCCTGACACGAGGAAATGGTTCCAGTAGGGGAAGGAATAGCAGACTGGGTAGGATCTCTGGACTGATCCACATGTCCACGTCCCGTACTGAGATGGTGCGAACGGAAGAGGACGCCTTCGGCGACTCGCGGTCGAAGTTCGTGAGTGAGGTGGTAGAGAGCTCCAACAACCCTCGAAAGCGCTGTAGGTTATTGACCTCGATATCAGCGAAGAGGTGGGCCCTACTAGGAGAACAGAAACTGTTCCCTGCTAACGAGCAGGCCAAAAGAGACGCACGATCCTCGATGAGGAAGCCGATGATCATGTCGATGATCTCTTGTGGTACGGTCGCCATCGTCATTCGTGGGCGATTACACCCAGGAGTGGGATGAGACCAAAGGGCGATAGAGGGAGACTTCGAGTTTCTCCGCGCTCCGCGGCTTATGTAGGTATTCAGCGGAAGGCTCCGTCGGTTCTGCGGCAAGCTCTAAGAGACAGACGAGGTAAGCAAAACTTGGTCCAATTATCATCCACCTACTGATCAAGGGTACGGCGGTTATTCACGTTACCGCAATACGCGAGCGGAAGGCCGGCCATGGGCGTCCATGGAAGTCATCGGAAACCGCGGAAATGTAAATCGCGCCTGAAATTCGACCTGTGCGTTATGACTGGCGTACAATCCGTCTTGATGAAAAGCACCTATCAGCAAAACAATTCATGAACCTTTTGCTGTTGTCGACCCTCGGCCCACGGCTCTTGTCTTCCACCGAGGACTTCTCCCTATTCGGACGCCCCAAAATGGGAGAATTCCGGGTATGCCAGGGTTGTGTGTGAACGTTTGAGTGAGGAACCCAATGCTTGAGGTGGGCCAACCGGGTAAGGTACGTAACCTGTCATCCGCCTCAGGTCGGGATGGCAAATAAAAAAAAAAGCAATCGATCGGCAGAAGGGTAAGACAGCGTAGATCCATGGGTCTGCAATTGGATGGTCAGTTTTTCCGCGGTGTGATCACGATCGGGGTTGAGAATGGATGGCAAGAGCACGTCTCCTTAACGAACTTCAAGGCCTGGGACGTGTCTGGGGGGACATACTGTTGAGGGCAATGCCTTTGGCCTCGGATACTCGGGGCACACCAAGCGCACAACTACAAGAAGATTTCTCCATGAAAGCGCTGTCCCGAATCACTATTCAGTCACTATGGTTTCTTAACCCGATAGGACGTGACATTCCCACTGGACGGACATATTGTACGCTAGCGTCCCGTACATTGTAACCTCAGTAAATGGTTTTACAGAGGTGGTTGTCCTCCGGCGTCGGAACGTGTGTAACTGACAAACTGTGCCCGGAGCCTTGCGATGTATCCTCCCATCGCCCAGCTCTCGCGCGCTCTGCTGCCAGAGGGTTTTCAACCGGGTGTCAGCAGGTCACACATGTACGTTGCTCTATCGTTCCTCAGGGAGGCGGTCTAACTCTGGTCCTGAGTTTGGCTGGATCAACGTTTCAAGCCACCCGGTCGTAGGACCCGTCATCTCATTGGCTCGTTTTCCGCACTTATGTATTTGCTCGTCGCTTGCTCGAGCGCCGCCGGTGAGGGAAGACATGGAGCGTTTTTCGTGGACTCGGTGCGCTCCATGCCCACGGAGTAAATGCTGACTGGGACCCACCTAGGAAGGTCGAGAAATTCCTCCTAACCCAGGGACTCATGATCGTTCGTGCAAGTTCCCCGAGGACCAACTTCTACTAATCCCGGACGAAATTTGCGGTGTCGTGGCATCCAACCTCTCCTTCACCGGTGAGATGTACTAGTCCTACGTCAATAGACAAGGACTTCTACCAAACAGTCCTCCCTACCTGGGTGTAGAAGGCTTCTCTCAAGCTTGCGATCCACCTCCACCCATGCTACGATGCTTCCCTAGACAAGATTCAACCTAAAAGGAGAGTTAGCGGCACATGCGCCTTTCTGGAGACCCAAGTTCCCGTATGGTATGCACACAACAATTCTTTCAAGGAACCCCCCGGAAGCCACGCGTATGTTTATGACCTTC
>MU118019.1:80451-118702 GCA_014904855.1 Thelephora ganbajun
TTGGGGGAAAAGTGCCATTCAACACTAGAGAAGACAATCCACATGTTCCTTATTCAAAATCGGCGCTCATCCGGTGGTTCAACGACTTTCACAACGAGCGGTTCCTTCGATTTCAGCTCCACGGCGGAATCCCTCTGACGCCATGGCCCCTTCTTCTTGATTATCGGTTCAATGCGGTCGTGCCCTATCGGGTTACTCCTTCTGTTCACAGGTCTTCTGATCCTTCCAAAGGAACCTGGGTCTTGACTATCATCTTCTTGTCATCGTGGACATATGGGCCGAACCCCCGGACACCAGGGAAGGGCCGTTGAACGAGACAGTGAGAGATTCCAACAACGGACTCATGTTGATATACGATGGCTTCAAGATGACGACGTTGTCATGGCCAAGGAGCTGCATGCCGATTTGTGGATTTCCAGTCGTTTCCTGCCAAGGACGTGTGTCGCTCACTCCGGTTAGAATTGGTGCTATGCTTACTTTGGCGTTCCAATGAACAATACACTTGCATTCGACATCTCGCGTAGCGCTTGAGTGAGACACCCTGGGTTTGCAAACCGAGCACTGATCACCTCTCAACGCAGCGTCGCCCCTACCTTTTCACGAGTATACTCCTCTTCGGGCGGGCTACTTGAGCCTCTCGAATCCGGTAGAGGATCTCCGGTGATGCTTCTTCGCTGTCTTTGAGGTCTAATTTTGCTCCAGTTTGGAGAAACATTTCTACCATCTCCAAGTTGTTGATATCAAGGGCGATGAGGAGACTTGGGAGTAGAGATTAGGCTGCGATGTAAAGCCGTGTAGCCGCAGAAGTCGGACACATCAGGAGGAGTGCCGCAGGAGAGGAGGAATTTCAGGCACGTCTCGCGCGCTGGGTGGGGGATTCATGTTTGGTGCACCGGAAGTTCTGGCGGTCTTGGTAGGCCTCGTCCGACAATCTTCGAACTCATTGGCTACCAAGTACGACGATGGTTGCGTATCCCAATTCGAAACCACATTCTGTTCCCTTGAGGTTATATGCACTGAATTCCTTGTAGCCCATATTCTCAGCACAACATTTACCAGATCGGTGGAATGAAAAATTACCCGCATCACGACATCAAGAGCACCTATGCGACAGGCCACACCAAAACTGGAGAGGGCACCGATTTGGGTCTACTGAGAAGATGGAGTGGCTGACATGAGGTCTGTGGGACATACCGTCTCCCTGAATTCGGAAGCATTCCTCTAAGGGGGATGATGATGTGGCGTTAGTAGCGAGGCGGAAGTAAACATGATCGTCGGAGCCAATCCCGACCCCGAGCCAGCTGAAAGCCGAGGGGTCCGAGGGGTACTATTTCGATTTCCTCTCCTTAGGCTTTACAGCTTCACCGGTCTTGCCGTCGGGTAGGGAAAATACGAGGGCAACGGGAAGTGTTGATCTATGCTGTTCAGTTGTACAACAAATGATGATGATCAAAATGGCGCACATTGCGCCAGATTCCCATAAGTATTCTGGCGACGGATGTCGTTGTCAAACGTTATTGTGGGCCCACTTGTGTTCTCCGAGAATGGTCTGCAGCCCACGGTTCGTTAAAAACCCGGATCCACGACCCGCAGCTACCGTCAAATTTTGAAACATGCTGAACATCCCAGATAAGGTGGTGAATGAGATCCCCATCCCATAGCGTATCCTCAGCCCACTCCGAGATTGGCCACATCCAGATGTCAAATTTGCGTGATTCTCTTTTGAAACTTAGAATAACTGTGATGAACGATGTGGTGGTATGCATGGATTCTCTACTGTACCTTCGCCAATCGATTGGAAGCAACATCAAGCATATCTTCCATGTCCTTATAGTTCGAGATGGTGAAACTCCCCTCCGACCCCTTCTCGGCGCATCTGTGGATAAGCTTTATGAACGCATCTATCTGTTCTCCCGTCATCCCAGCTTCCAGCACGATCTCCGCGAACTCAAAATCCTCCCTCGTTTGAAACGGTGCCCATGGTTCAGGCTCTGATGTTGCGCTGGCACCTGGAACTGACTGGTCGTGCTCGTTGACTCTGAGGAGATCAGTGCTGGGACCACTGTTTGGATGACATTCAACCCGGACATCGTCATCCTGGTGAGTCTTGGCTAGGCGGTGGCTGTCGTTTGTAGAGTCCGGATCAGGGCCATTACCATCACGACTCATCGCTGTGGTGAGTAATCAGCCAGACAACCCGAGAAACCAGAAATGACGAAAACTCAATGATTACATTTTCGTGGGTTCGAGTCCTTCGTTGACGACTGACCAGCGTAAGCAACCTTTTCCCATGGAGCAACGAACTTTGGGACCGGAAGAGAACCTGATCCAACAGTAATTAGACGAACTCCCATTGCTGACGTGTAAAACGCACGTTGAGATTTAGCAAGTAAACTGGCTAAAAACAGCCTCTCCTGTGCAGCGGCATCGAGCTTCTTCTTGCATGCTTTCCTGTGGCTCCCAATACCTGAGGGCATAAATAGGTTGTCACAGTGAGGACATTTGACCTTCTCTTTACCCAATACCATAGTGCGGAGAGTGTCTGGCGCTAAAAGTGGCGACTTACGTGTAATTAAAGTCACGTGTGAGCATTTGCAGCTGAAGCGCTGAAGGTCGAAGGTCGCTTGCACGGGAAGCGGACTCCTGATCTTGAATCGGTAGGAGCAACGAAAACAACTGTATTGCATAGTCAACCATGGGAGTGACGGGAGGAGGCGGTAGTGGCCAAGCTTTGTGAGCGCTGGAAGGACGCGATTCCCAAAGGGTAAGGGGATCGTGTTCGCAACATCTCAGGATTGGTCTTGCCAGCTAGGATGCGCCTAATAAATTGTGGGAAAAGCAGGGAACTGCAGTGACACGTATTAATACATCGAAGTAAGTTTCGACGACATCCCTATTGGAGTTATTCTTTGTCGGAGTATGCAAGGCCGTAAGCGTACGTAGCCGTCGGTGCTCGATGCGATGGCTGCTTGCAACCGTCAACAGTTGTCGACGAGTTCGGGTGCTCGAGACGAATGTCGCGCTTTCGGGTCGTCGCCAGAGAACTTATGGGAATCTGGCGCAATGTGCGCCATATCTTGACGATGATCTTTTTTCGTGCAAACCAAACAGTAAGTATGGAACCTCGGCGAATTCCACAATCTTCGCTAAAGAGTAGACAAGTGACCATTTGCAATTGGTATGTACATCAAACGCATGGGAACCATCATCACTGTACGACGAAACACTCAAAACCTAGCCTCTGGTAGACATTCCGCAACGTTTATCGCCAACACGTCCTTCGACCTCAACTCCGCCGCAAAATACGCCTTCATTCCGAGGATACCCTTCTGGTTGATTATCTGCGTTATCCGCGTGTAAGCGGCAGGGTTCTTGTTGTAATCCAGAAAACATTGGAAGTTCCGTTTCTTGTTGTACACGAACAAACCGCCAACGTCGAGGGGAACCTGAATCTTGACTACCATGTTTTTACCGTCTCTGACGTTCGTCTCGAAGCCTCTACCGGAAGTCGGTCCCCTCACGTCCCCGAAGGTCGACGGAACGGTGGATATGGTAGACAAAAATGTGCGACCACCGTAATGGTATGTTGGTGTTACGATGAGAAGGTTCTCCTCCTTGTCGAACGGTTGACAACTTCTTTTATGTTCTTTCCAATCCACCTCTTTACCCAGTGAAACACGATGAGAATGTGGGATGGGCAATATCCGCTAGGATGTGCTTACTTTGGCACTCGGGCGAGCAATACAATCGTGATCTACACCTCGCACAACGTTTTATAGAGGCGGTTCTGGTCCCGCACTTACTGCATTCGTCTCCTTCCAAGGCTGCTTTCTTCCCCTTGTGTTCCAGTAACCAGTTCTTCACCACATTAGATACCTCAGGAGGGCGCGTGGAGTATATGGACCTTGGGGAACTTCCCTCTGCATCTGTGACGTCCAGGCTGGCACCCGCATCGAGGAGTACAGGAATCACGTCGACTGTATGATTTCGTATCGCGATCAACAAAGGTGAGGCCCCGAATCGATCTTGTGAATTTATGGTGGCCTTATGCTTTAGGAGAACCTTGATGAGATCGCCGGTCCCGGTCCATTTCGCGGCATAGTGGAGGGCGGTCATCCCAGTGATGTCTGGATCATCCACAGGGACGCCAGCAGAGAGCAAGACGTCGAGCAGTTTAATGTAGTCGTTTGGTTTGTCATCGAACTCTGCACGCCCGGCACAATATCCAAAAATTAGTATAGCTGCATACGTGTGACCTAATGGTTGTTGCTTCCGTGTGAGATCAGGTCGATTACTCCGGGCGGTCAACAACTATAGGCCATTAGTCTCTGCGCTTGATATACCACGAGAAACGTAGTATCTCACCTGTAAAGCACCTTCAAGATCCCCAGCGAGACATGTGTATCCAAATAGGTCGAGATCGGATCGCACAAACCCACTCGCATCGCCTGTCGCAAAGGTCTACTATAACCACACTGGGGATAGCGTAATCGAAGTACCGTACCCAGCAGTTCCCGAAGTTCTACCGCATCTGCGCCGGCGACGAACCCAGGTTTAGCGAGGATTTGTCTCACTCGTGCAGGAAGTTTGTCTTGTACGAAGGACATGCTGTGACTTGTGGAAGCCGCCGTAGGCAGTAATGCTCAAGGCCGGCGACGGAGGGGACGACGGTGTGGGTTCGTAGGAAAAGGGAGAGGAAAAAAGGTATTCTCGGGTTATCGACGATTTCCGTGGTATATATACTGTGGCATCAACATCAGCATAGTGACGTGTGTAATTGTGTGAGCACGATTACAATTTGCTTCCCTCCTGGTCCTATAAGGCGAAGGATATTGTCCGGAAATCACCGGCAGCATCCTAGAAACAGTTATTCATATGGTATACATTACAGGACCTAAACTGAGTGATATACATGAGACTCGAGAGACAAGAGCAGACGAAAACGAAAATACTTCAAGGCGGCTAACTATCGCAAGAAAGATAACACAGACTCGTTTTTTTGTATTTCATGTAACGGAACAGCGATATCTGACTTCGAATTGATATCATCCACCGACTGCCAACAGAGGCATATCTGGGGAGTATACACCCTACAACACACACGGTGAGCTCTGAACTTGCGAAGACTGGTGGTAAAACTTACAGGTGGTAAATAATCTAGGAAATATTGGAGTGCGATACTCCCTTCCCCTCTGAACTTACTGAATAATGTCCCCAACTTGACTCTCCCTAGATTAGTGGACTTAGGAGCCACCACGCTCAAAACGACGCTCAACCTCCTCCCAGAGTGCTCTTCTCGGATACGCCTCGCCAGGGTGCACAGAGCATCATCAATGGGTTCCCAAGCGGGGATATTCACCACGCTCGCGATGTCGTCATCCGTATACTTGTTCCAAATCAACTCGAAGACCAGTTCGAGAATTTTTGATGGGTTGATCGATTGAATGAATGTTTCTAACATGGGTCCAGGTTTTCTACATGTCCCCAGACGCACCATCTGGAGCTCGGTGCAACCCACAGCGGTCAACCCGCTAGAATCTAGGATCCCGTGAGCGCCCACCTGGGTGGGAAAGGCAAACTGACACACCTATGGGATTTGACCAATGGGAGCGGGGCTTTCTGGTATCGATGATACGTAGCCTCTCGAGGGTCGGAGCGCAAGCCATAAACAGCCGGTTGTACGGCCCAACGAAATGGAGGGATGATATTAGGGTAACTTCCTCGTATTTCAGGGGTAATCTCGCGATGCTATCAATCGCCGCCAACCCATTGAATTCGATCGACAATAACCGCAGGGTTCCTTGGAACTGGCCGCTTGTTTCACTAACGGGATCTTCTGGCGACATGTCCCCGATTTCTGTGTAGTACTCGATAGACAGGGTTTGAATCGTGGGGAATTGTTGGATAAACAACGCCAGGGTCTGCGGGGTACCCTTGACGCGATGTAGTCGAACGAAACGGAGGTCCTTCCCTATGACGCGGAAGCACTGGGAGAGTAACGCCCGATCTTTGAAGCATGGCGTACGAAGGTCGAATGCGACCCAGCCCTTGAGATTGGTAAAGGACATGAGGTGTTGTTCCCCCTCCAACAAGATGCTAGGATGGATCCACACATCTTCCCTAAGTTGGGAAAAAACCAGAACTTGAACCAAGGACGAAGGGCCGTAAGGACCGGGAGCGGTATTCTTACACCACAATTCGAAGTCGGCTCGGGACGTAAAGCTGACTTGGCTGAATACCCTCTTTCGACTGTGGCACGCCCATGCCTTTGAGACGAGAGAAAAGTTCAGGAGGGCAGGGTGTCGCAAAGAGTCGACTTCGACCAAGTCGATCAGCTTATCGAATAGTTCCTGTGGAAAGACGGGGCGGTCGTCGGGATAATTGGGCGGGTCAGAGGTGGACATCACGGCCTGTGCAACATTCACGATAAGTGAGACGTTCAGGGGACAAGTGAGGATGTCGATGAGCTCTGACACCTACAACGTGGTGGAGAAGGGTGGACCGTTGGGTAATCTGGCTTTGCTACGAATTTCACAATTTGTCCTGACCCACGAACGCCCCGCCGGCGATTCACGTGGCTGCAACATATAGCGTGTTTTGGTATTTGGAGGAAAGTAACAGCAACTAGGGTAGTGTAGCGCGAAATCGTGTTCGTTCGTAGGTAAGTTAACATACATACAAACGCAAACAATCAATGATTTAGAGGGTCCGGAGATACAACGTCATGGTAACGGAAGGAATCAGTGTTTTACAAAGCGGAATTAGAGACGCCAGAGCAAAAGGAAGTGGTGGTGTCGGTTGTATGAGAGCGTGTGCACGTCCTACAAGCTGTCAGTTGAGTGCGTTGAAAGTTATGATGAAGTTGGATGTGGTCACCATCAAGAGCGGGCCAAGAACAAACCGTTCAGGCAATGATGCACCCGCCTCCGCCGCTATTTCCGTGAGTCTCGAACTCGACTGGGACATTCTCGTGCTCGAGAGTGGAATCGGTGGAGAAGATGTTGATGATGATAGAGAAGATGTCCATGTGAGACGAAGGTGTATGAGGTATGGAGAGGTGTAGAGGGTTTAAAAGACAAGAGATCGGATTGCTGGAGAGCTCGACCCCTGACACAGGCAGTTTATATACATAGAGGTGGCTCGCCTTTAAGAATATGTCGGAATGTACACAGAGGAGCAACTTCAAAGTAAGCCGGAGCAACGACAAAAGCGAGATATCGGCAGCAGTTTGCTTATTGTTCACACTGAGAACGCAATTAGATAGCCAACAAATTATCAGCGCCGGGCAACTACAACAGCGCGAGTCCTTGCAACCAATCAACGAAGAGCAACAAGACGGGCACCAGCTGTAACTTTATCAAGTAGAGATAATACTGAGGTCGTGGAAAATCTATCAAGCCTCCTACATAGTCGAGCTCGCATCAAAAGACATGCGGACTCTCGGCGAAACGAGGGAGAATTGAAATGATGTGTCAAGTTGAACTGTTCAGTCCATCACGCGTCACGAACTGTCTGCGTGATGAACCGAAGCCCTGCGTCTGGGTCGCCGAGAGGTATTATTGGGCAGAGGTAGGGTCAGCTGGGAGGACGAGAGTAGGGAACGCAATGTGAGGTCGACACACTTTGGACACGAGATGTCCCACGGCGGTTGAAGCGCCCGCCCGGTGGCACCACTGACAGACTGGCAATTAGTGGCGTACGTGTTTGATTGCTCATGATCCTTCTCTACAGAAGGCGAACAATCTGATGCCAGTGGATCGAAAATTATTGCCACAACGCGAGCAGTGAGCCGTTCATGAGCAAACGACGACGAGATGTCATGCAAGAGATGGTCGGTGGTCGGTGGTCCAGAAACCATAACACGGGATTCGTTCCATTGCTACCCATGGCGACCGGGAAATGGAAATGATGTCACAACGGCAGGAGCAAATGATCGCGGAGTTCGAGGACCATCTTTCAAGCGACAATGTGGGCGTATCCGGGATCAATTCTCTCCCCCCCCCCCGAGCCAGTGGATCCGCTCCTGAAAAGATTGGATCTGCTAGTACCAGATCCTAGGCAGGTAGCCTTGGTGTCCATCAGAAGGTTACATTTTGCATGTGTCCCAACCTTCGAAAGAACGATCTGGTATCACGGAGTCGTCAGGAAAATCGGGTTTCGTTGGTGGGCAACCGTGGCAAGCCTTTTCGGTGCCGGACCGGATGTGACAAGAATCGTGCCGCCGACTCTCGGATTGTGCACCCATCGTCTCACCGCTTACGAGACGCAGGTTCCTTCTTACTGCCACCCGCTCGTGATTGCATGTCGTTGGTCCATCTGGTACGTGACTACATGCGCTTGAATGAGGATGGGACGTCCCCAGCCCCGATATGCGTAGGAGCCATGAAAGGCATGCGTTACACGAGCGCCAGAAGGACCCAGCACTGGGATGCACGAGAACAACGTGTACAGGCCGGAGCTCCCTCAGCCAGGCTCGATTGGCAGCATCCTATATGTGGAGGGTGGTACAGCAGCTACCACAGTCGCAATGCTTTCCATCTGCACCACTGTGAGAAGAAACACACTCACTGGATTGCGCGCCAGGAGAGGAGACAAGCTCAGGCACCTCTTCCGTCTCCGGATCATTTCACCCCGAACTTAACTCCTCAAACTCCAACCGTGTAGTCCCGGCCAGAGCAGCCTGGCTGAGCGTGTTAATAGTTTGACTGAACACAAGGATTTGGATTTTGAGATCAATCCGGTGAAGGTGAGTTGTCATCGATGTCATCGCTCTCACATGTTGAAATATTGCGTTCTCGATCATTCTGTTGTTTACTCTTATTTGTTCCTTCCTCATTTTCTTTATCTATTCGATCAGAACGCTTCGTCTCCTCAGTTCCTCTGAGGATCCGTCTCATCTAGACGCTCGCTAGATTTCGACATCACACTCGCGCATTCAAGAAACCTACTGGCGCTGCTTCGCGACAGCTCACCATCAAGACAGAGCCTGAGCATTCGTCCGACTATCTCAGCCCACATCATCAGCCTAGAATGTACACCCACCCTTCACGTGATCATCACTATTTGCCATCCCTGCCTTCCTGATGGACGCTTTGTCTGCTGGTTCGTCTTCCTCGCCACCGAGGAATGGTCTTGGTCTGTCCTATTACACCCTGCAGACGAGCAACATTCGGGACTCGACTGCCTGCGACTGTGTGATCCAATAGCGCTTGTGGCGACTACACACACCCGCAAGCGGTGCTCGTCAAAATTCAAATTTCCTGACGTCGATCAGCTTATCAAATAGTCCCTGCGGAAAGACGGGATAATTTGGCGGGTCAGAGGTGGACATCACGACCCGCGCAAGCTCCACGATAGGTGAGACGTTCAGGGGACAAGTGAGGATGAGCTCTGATACCTACAATGTGGTGAAGGGTGGACAGTTGCGTAATCTGGCCTTGCTACGAATTTCGCAATTTGACCCGATCCACAAATGCCTCGCCGGCAATTCACGTGGCTGCAGCATACAGCGTGTTTTCGTATTTGGAGGAAAGTAACGGCAACTAGGGCAGTACGACGCAGAATCGCGTTCATTCGTGGGTAAAACATACATACAAACGCAAACAACCAATGAGAACAAAGAAGTCGAAGTCAGAAGGTCCAGAAATATAAGGACGTGGTAACGGAAGGAATTGGTGTTATACAAAAGCGGAATTAGACACGCCAGAGTAAAAAGATGCGGTAATGTTAGTTGTATGAAGACGTGTGCATGTCCTACAAGCTGTCAGTTGAGTGCGTTGAAGGTGGTGATGAAGTTGGGCGTGCTCATCATTAAGAACGGGTGAAGGATAGCCATTCAGGCGATGATGCACCCGCCTCCGCCGCTGCCTCCGCCAGTCTCAAACTCGACTGGGACATCCTCACGCTCGAGGGTGGAGTCGGTGGAGAAGAGGTCGATGATGGTAGAGAAGGCGTCCATATGTGAGATGAAGTTGTATGAGGTGTGTAGAGGTGTAGAGGGTTTAGAGGACAAAGGATCAAATTCCTGAAGAACTCGACCCCTGGCACGGGCAGCTTTATATACATCGAAGTGGCTCACCTTAGCTCAAGAATATGATTGTACACAGAGAAGCAACACCAGAGTAAGCCAAAGCAACGACAAAAGCGGGGTATCGGCAGCAGTCTGCTTATTGTTCACCCTGAGAACCCAATCGGATAGCTAACAAACAATTAGCGCTGCAGCCGGGCAACTACGGCACCGTGAGTGCTTGCAACCACCCAACGAAGAACAATAAAATGAGCTGCGGCTGTAATTTTATCAAGTAGAGATGATGCTGAGGTCGTGGAAACCCTATCAAGCCTCCTGGGCGTCTGCGTAGTCGAGCTCGCATTAAAAGACATGCGGATTCTCGGCGAAATGAGAGAGGATTGAAATGACATGTCGAGTTGAACTATTCAGTCCATTACGAATATGTCTGCGTGGTGAACCGAAACCCTGCGTCTGGGTCGCCGAGAGGTATTATCTGGAGAGGCGAGAGAACAGTAAGTAACACAGTGGGCACTGGGGTGTTTTCCAGATCGGAAAACACTGGGAAAACTACCTGGGAAATGCTAAATATTCATCGCATTTTCCTTGCCAGTTTATTGCCTGGGGATATAGTCCGAAAATCCTGCGGAAAGGTGAAGTATCCTGATGAGGAAAACAATGATCGGAGGCAGCTGATTGGCTCACGCAGTGGAATACTTCGCATTATCCGAAAAGATTTCCTGACAATAATCCAAGGCGGAATATATCTGTTTTTCAGGCCATTTACCATAGCTAAATATCCTCAGGACACTTAGCATTTCCCATGTATTTTTCCCGGTGTTTTCCGATCTGGAAAACACCCCAGTGCCCACTGTGTAAGGAACAGAATGTGAGGCCGATACCGTCTGGGCACGAGATGTCCCACGGTTGAAGCGCCCGCCCGGTGGCGCAACCGGCAAATCGACAATTAGTGGCAGTATGCGCATTGGACCGATTATAATCCTTCTCGTACGGAAGGCGAACAATCTGACGCCAGTGGATCGGAATTATTGTTGCAACGCGAGCAGTGGGCCGCTCGAGAGCCTGACGACAACGTAATGTCATGCAGTAGATGGTCAAACCGGTCGAAACCTTCGTTCGAGTGACTTGCCAGAAGTAAATCCATCAAGATCCCCTTCGTAATCTAGCGGCAGGTTAGGGATGGTCGATGGTCCAGGAACTAGAACACGGGTTTCCCTCCATTGTTACCCCACGGCGACCGTGGTTTCCAGTTATGCGGACGTGAGCGATGCAAGGAACCCGGAAAATGGAAGTGATATCACAATAACAGGAGCGAATGATCGCGGAGCTCGAGTACTCCCTCTTGCCTGGCCATCACCCTGCTTCAAACAAAAATGTGGGCGTATCTGAGATCAATTCTCCGCCCCCCTGAACTAGTGGACGTGCTCCTGAAAAGATTGGATCTGCTGGTACCAGATCCTAGGCGGGTAGCCTCGATGTCCATCAGAAGGTCACATCTTGCATGTGTCCCAACTTTCGAAAGAAATTCGATCTGGTATTGCGGAGCCGGGATCACGCCGAGGTCTTATTCAGACTGTCAACTGACGTTCGGCTCAGGTTACAACGGACCCGAAAAACCTTCAGATTCCTCCGTACACTAATCATTCACAACTGGTGACTTCAGGAGCTCCGTCTTCCTTCACAAGGACCGAGGGGTGGAGGCGAGAGCCCGCAGTCACGTTGGGTGTAATGTTGATTGAGCCGGATGATACTTCTGCGTGTTGCCTCAAGGGCGTAGATGAAGCATATCGTTTTCCCGCAATTCAGAGATATAGAAACACTGCGCATTTATGTCACTGATGAAGCTGTATCAAATATAACGCCCTCGCTCCTCGTGCAAGGACGGTGGATGGAGTAGTTTGTATTCTGGCTTCTGGGCCTCGACGTCTGTGATATGACTTCGCACATGATCCCTAATGACTAATTTCCAAGTCAAAGGCGAGAACTTCGGAGAGAGTCCAAGGACCAACTCACTGTGAAGATGACTCCGATGTAGAATCACCTTTGCGCATCAACTGTACCAAACTTTTCTCGCCCAACCGAGGTAAGATATCACGAATGTCATGTGGTCCGTACTCCAGTAAATTAGCGATGACTTGGATCATCAGGTCCACTTCAGAGTTCTCCTTGACGGCCCGAGAAAGTTCCACGAGCGCTACGTCCACCGCATCCCATCGCTCCACGTCCGAATCCCTGAACCTCCAGAGTCTCCAGGTGAACAACGACAATGTGAGATTGTGCAGTTGTGATCTCGCGTCGGTGATACTTGAGAGCATCTTGATGAATTGTATGACAGGAAATCGCATCGCGTGGAGGGTAACGTGAAGTTTGGAAAGGTTATGGAGTTTGGAAAGGTCGAAAAGGTACGAAGAATCGTTATTGGACATGGCTGGAAGTTCCACGTTTGGGTTAAGACGGATAAAACACCTCTGCGATGGACTCTACTTACCGAGGTCAATGGTGATATGTAAAGAGGTAATCGTGTGCGAACACACATCCACCAATTCGCGGAGGTTAGGTAACTCGTCATCCCGCAACACCGCAAAATTCAAACTGGAGAAGTGTATCCCACCTGGAAATGCCAGCAGGTTCGTGATTAAGGGTCTGTAATTGAGGTGTGATACGAGCGTGAGCGTCCCGCGAAAGGAAGGGGAGGTCTCAGTCTTGGAAACCTCAGCATCGCCCGAGGCAAGTGCGGCGAAACATTTCAAATGAAGGTTATCCAGGCGGGGGAAATTGCGAAGGACCAGAAACACGTCAGAGGCGGGAAGTACTGGGAAAGATAAACTGAAGGTCTGCAAACTTGTTGACGGAAGAAGGACGATCCTCTGAAAGCAGTTCTCGTTCAGGCGTCGGTAACGTGCGGGGGTGACTTCGCTACCGCCGATGAAAAGGCCTTTTAAACGAGTGAAAGTGGAAAGGTCGAGTACGACGTTGGAGATATCGTCTAGCAACGAAACGCAATTGACGTGGAGGTTTCCGACGTACGACGGGATGTCTGAAGGTGTGGGGAACGCCTGGGCCCAACGGAGGACAGACACCTCGTTCTCTAGGACGACATCGTTGAACAAGTGGTATCGGCTCGTGGAGAGCCAGGAGGACGAAGTTAGAGCACACGCCCTCAGAGAATTGGTGTCGCCGTGTAAGTGGTCAATCACTGCGTCACTCAACTCCGGCGGGAATGAGCCTGGAAACGGACGGATGCAAGCCGAACTAGGAGGCGTTCCAGGACTGAGGCACGCGTTTCCTTGGGGGTTTGTGATCAGTTCAAAGACGGACACATACTTGGGGTTGGTCTTTTACATACCTTGAAGCGGTGGCTTGAAGGTCTCCGTGCGCGCTTGGCTCATCGGTCCCAACCGCTAAAGCGCTAACAGCTGGCCTGGAAAGCTCGGAAAGAGCTCGAGGTTTCACAGTTTCCCCTTGCCTTATAACAGATTGTCGAGTATCCCCGGAGTAACGATGGGCCGGTTCACTCTAGTGCGCCGAGAAGACAAGTGTAGGATCGTCCACGTGTTTCGCTTGGAAGATAAGCTTCGGGGATCAAAACACGTTTGGCGTGGCGAAAGAACTATTGATACAGGTCCTAATAACACAAGGTCCACATGTAAATGATACTGTAACAGAATGTCGAAGGGAAAGGAAGGGGCATGATTATAGGAAATACGTGCAGACTTTGATCGTAAGGGGATCGGTCTTCTGCTAGGACATCCTCCATCGTAGGCCGGGGTCGCAGTTGACGACTGGGTTGAGGTTCAGGCTGAGCCTAGGTCCGTGGTTGAGCCAGTCTCCATACCGCTGCTATCCAACGATCCATCCGTTGCGCCTCCGCTTCCACGTTTCTAATCATTTGCTTCCGCTGTTCCCTAACTGACGCATGACCTCCGCTCTCGATTCTATCCAACTTGTCGAGTAACCGGTTGAGGTTCTCAATGTACTCGTGCACTACCTTGTTGTTCGATGTGAACGCCAGTCCTGGGTTATATTTCGAGGCCTCGGTGGCATCCTCAAGTCTGGAGGAGGGCGGTATTGATAACGCATGCACAAATGACTCGGAAGGGACAGGGATGGTAATGGTATCGTCGGGTGTAGCACCGCAGAAGTCGAGCCGCGTTGGGGAAGAGTAAGCCGACTTGAATTGCTCGAATTGGGTCGAAAGCTCAGCAATAGAAACGAGAGCCTGTCTGCGCACCATCCGGGTTCGATAGAATTCTTGTATCGTCATGGAGGCGCGGACTTGCTTCGGGGTTACTTCCGGTATCACTGGGTTCGGTGAGGGTGACGGAGATGGGTATCTGGAAAACTGAGTGGGTCTTGTATGGGGTATCGCGCAAGGGGATCTCCCTGGTGAAAGGGTGGAGACGGAAAAACGGGGAACAGGAGTGGATGTAGACTGAAGCGGAAGGGTGACATGCGATCAGTATATAGTGATGGAAAGCCGTTCTGTCAACTCGGAGAAAACGAAGCTTACCTTTTGGAGCTTGGAGGTGTGTTCCGCTAGCTCTCTGGTCCTTTCCGCCTCACGCCTGTCGAGTTTGGCTTGACGAGCCGACTCAAGCTGTTGCTGTCGTTCGAGAGTCTGTTTTCTCTTCAAATCCTCGTGGGTGGTGTAGTCGTGAGCGCGAGGATTGTACGGATAGGAAATGGAGGTGTCGTCGTTAAGATAAGAGTCATAGGGGGATCGAGCGGCACCTTGCATCTGCTGCCTACGGTGGTGTTCTGCGCAACGAGCGGCAGCTTCGCGTTGGCGAGCAGCGTGCTCTTGAGCAACCGCCCTGGCGTAAGGATCCTCGAAACTCGAGTAACCGTAGCCGTAAGGTGTGTAGCTGTTATAGGTTGGCCGATTAAACCACATTCCTAGGGAGGGTAACTGAAAAGGAGGATACTGACCCCGCCCATCCTCGTTTACTGCGGTATATATTCGCTCCTTCCAATGGAGCACCTGCACTTCACAAATCCAGCCAAATTTGCGTCCAGGCCCCACGTCATGGTTGGGTGCGTCACCCATATACTGATGACGCACGTTCACTTCCGTTATCGCGCTTCCAGACACGGTAGGATTATCAAAAGAGACAAGGCCCATAATGTACGATTAAATCACGCGCGAGCAGTTGAGCGTACTTGACGCATTTGCTAATGGGGCATTGAACTTGGAGACCGCCTTTACTGGCCACGGACGTATTAATATCGTTGAGTAATCTTGTTCAGTTCAGGGAGAGACTAAGCAGCACGAGAAACGGATCCAATTTGACCCGTATAAGCACGCTCAAACGACAGTCAACCACGGATTTTGTCGTCCCCTTCTCGAGCCTTTGCGATGTCCTTCGACACCCTCGTTACCCTCGAATAACGGTGCCTTGAGACTGACCTCCGCTCAAAATATCAACACCATTGCAATCGTCTTCTCGAAGGGATGATCCTCGCTCATTCATCTAGGCCAAGGCCATTGGTATTTGACTGCCTGGCCATATATTCCAAGAAGGTACATCTGGCTGTGGAAGGTGGTCCCTGTCGGAATAATGTTCGGGTAGGCTTGGAGGGGATACAGTCCAAGGCGTACAAGGGACGCTGGGGAGTTCACGTCGACGTCGCGAAAAGTCTCACACTGGTGGAGGACAGGTGACAAAATATGCAGCAACTGCCCAACACGGCGCGATAGAAAATCTTGGCTACCTTTTGCCAATCCGGTACGCTGCCCCATAAGCCCGTCGCTTTATACTTCTTCTAGGTGCCATGGTCGGGCGCGAGTCTTAGACTCGACCACTTCATCTCGATCGGAGACATGAAAAGGTGGATGGTTTCCAGCAGGATGTTGAGCACGGAAGCGTCAAAAATTACTCCATACAGCATTTCCGCATGATCCCAAAGCATAAACGCAACGTCTGGACGACCAGAGCACGCGAGACTCTTCATGAATGTTGCAATAGATGCGGGGGTTGGCTGGATTTTGGGATACGAGTCCCTGGAAGTGGGCTGAGTGGCTCTTGCATGCAATCCTTTACTATAGCGACAACCTCGAAAACGTAGAATGCCTCCCAGTGCTCCTCGGCGAGGATGCAAGCTTCTGTAATCAGACAGGCTCTGGATATTCATCGGGTGACCTTCTGTCAGCATTTCATGCCAAGTCCAGATTGCACGTTGGTAGAAGGGTGAGTCTTTCGGATGCGATTGAACAGTTCTACCAGTTGGCCTGCAATAATGCTGCTACTGCTAAAGAGGAATCCGAGGGGGGAGGTCCAAGACTTGGTACTAGGAGAAACGAATTTGAGATAACCCCTCGAAGGGAGTCAGGTTGCGGGGGGTTGGTAACTGAACCAGTGACGCGGGCATCTCCGTCAACTTTGGATCGCGGTCCGGCGGGGTTGAGGAACCACCCAGAGCAAGGGGGCACCATCGCATAACGATAAACCGGCGAGCTGGAAGACAGATGGGAGGTGTTTGGTTTCAAGGGTGGCTGCGCTGTACCTGGTGTAGACTCGGAAGAACGCATGAACAAGGCGAGCAGTAATTTGGGTATTTGCCATTGGCGCTGGGTCCGTGATACTGAGCTGGAATTCGACTCGAGTAGCGAGATGTAAATGTCCTGAGGATTGTACTGGAAAGGGAAACGGCGCCTATCAGGAAAGAGTTCAACGGTTCTGTGGATAGGGTTGGTCACTCGATGGTCGGCGAGGGCATGAACGGATAGGATGAGCAACGTGGGGATCATTGTGCGACTACAGCGTGAAAGTATGCGAGCGACTGCGAGGTCCACTGCTGACTGTGCCTCGGACGGGCTGGCCAGTGAAAAGTGAGGACGCAACCGAGTTCCCAGGTTTGCATTTGGGTGATCAAGGGGAATTCCAATGTATCCGTAGTCTCGTGGATGTGGGGCGCGACCTCTGAAGTCCCGCAGTGTCCAGAAACTTCCTCCAACGGATATAGGACAAAAGTTTTAAACCTACATCACGGACCATGGTATTTGTGAGTTGAGTCAGACGGGACGTCTTCATTGCGAGGATGAATGGCCATGTTGAACCCCAGTCTCTTTCCAGGTGGTCTTGTATAATTCCAAGATATGCCGATTCATTTGCCTTTCGTATAGCGACCAGACTAGCAGAAACGGCTGCGTATTCGTGGCTGCCTGCGTCGAAAGTGAACGAGCTGTCGGTTGTCCATGTTGGATCAGAATTTTAGCTCGGTGCACATCTATTGAACATCTGGGGAAAGTGCAGAAAATTCAAAATGTGCTAAATAGTAACCACGACATTGATTACCTGAGGACTGCTCGGGATGATTGATGCCGTTTTGGCAGCACCAACTGTGTCAAATCCGGCCACGTGCAAAGAAATGAAGTGAGGACGGAAAATTGGAATCCGAAGACAGGCCTTTGTCACTCGACGCGCTTATCACGTGTGTCTACCATCGGAACGGAGAACAGCTTTTGTGAAGTACTTATGTGAGAGAGAAGACAGGAGGGACATTGGAAAACGTATACTGGGAGTATTCATCTATCCCCTTGCATCGAGGGAGTTAACAGGGCAAAGGGGAGGGAGAGGGGATGTGAAAGTGGGTTTGGGGCGGACGTTTGGCCTTGCTCTTTTTCATATTATCGCATGAACTTCCGACAGAAATACGCAGGTTATCCGGGAGATTGGTCGCAGCGAGGGGTGGTCCATATGAACTTGAGTATACGAACGCGGGCTGCCATACGTCCGTATTTCGCAATATCCCCCAATGTATTGATGTCATTCGGTTGAGGACCTGGCCTACGTTGGCGTGGGGAGATGCCGGGGGTTGCGTTCAGTATTTTAGATGCACAGCGTGAACGTTCTATACTCATTCATGGGGACCTCTTGCACGCATCTGTCGGAGATATTGGAACGTGGACGCTCACCTTGCCGGGTTGAAACGCTGGGGAATACGGAATGTCACGGGTGTTGAGCGTAGCGAATACTTGCCGAGTCGACCTCAGGACGCGCAATTCAGCCATCGAGCCAAGTGCTGACAACAGGTGATGACCCATCACCGGACTCTGAAGTGTGGGCGATGATGGGGGAGATGAAGGTGTTCTAACCCCCCTCACTCGGAAAACCTAGAATCGGTGTCGGTATCCGATTCTACCGAGGTGTTATTTGGACCCTGGATGGTGCTACATGCGCGCGGGAGGGTGGGCATACAAGACCAAGCTGTTCTGGTTAATGTTATGAATCGGTAACCCAAGCGGATTTAGAGTGGGTCACCAGAGAGTCCGAGTGGGGTGTGGTGCCGAAGATTAGGCTTTTGAGGACATCTGGGACTCAGATCTGACCATACGATTTTGAGTGCCGTCTTGGTCACGCGGATTCTAGATCTATAGGACCGAAGGGTCGTTGAGTAAACCATGTACGTCTAGTAGCCAAGGTCCATTGTGGCGCTCACCGCAAGATATAATTCACGCCTGATGGGGCGTTTTCGGAGAATGTACCGCAGGCGATTAATTTCGCCAATGTATTTGTCCGAAAGAACCCCTCCAATGCCACCTATTATGTGGTATTGAATGACAAGTCGTGCCTGCATGGAGTGTCCTCATTCATTGTGCCGTCAAGTCATTGAATCGGTTATGAGGAAGGCTGTAGCGTTCAACGTGGATAATGAACCTATACCCAGGTACTCACCCCCATGTCCGAATTCCCTGTACGTGAATTGGTTGCAGTGAACAAATAAACGGATCATCGCTGTCCTCGTGCTCCAGTACGGTGATATGAACTTCGGATGGTTCTGGACTTTGTGGATGTCACCTACGGAGTTGCGGAACGAGGAGTGAGTCTGTTGATTTGGCGCAGACCGAAACCCACGGAGTCTGTTTGACACGCAGGATTTGTTATGATCGGATAGCGGGGCGTGCAGCAATGGTCTGCCGAGGGAGAACACATTCAGTACTCGGGTACTCAAGTACTCAGCCTCGGCGTTAGGTCGCCTGCGATAGACTGATACACGTTCTACAGTCATCGAACGGCAGGTATGGAGATTGGAGCAGTGGGCGGAGGAGTCGGAGTCGATAAGCGGGAGTAGTGATGACACAGAGTCGACGTCACTCGAGTATGACTCTTATTGTGCTCGAGGCTGTCGTGAGCCGAGCGAGTGGGACAAACTCTCTGATCTTGTGCTGCGCAGTCGCTAGGGGTTATCATCTTGGGCTCCCGCGGTTAAGGATATTTCCGGGATTTGGCTGGGGGAGCCGAGTCCACTCACCCTTCGTTAGAGTGCATTTTAGACCGGATCTATTCGCGTCTAGAACCTCAAGCTCGCAAGTAGCAGAGGTGTTCCCCTCTTTTTTTTTGTCCTCCTGTGCCAACTCTGGGGATTGATGCGGAGGACCGTTGACTACCGAAGGCGAGGGAGGGCAACCGCCCGCTCCGAGAAAGATGGATAGATACGGTCGTTGTCGTCGCCTATGTGTCCCGAGCCTTGCCCGTTCCTTTCAATTCCTCTGTCTCTCTGTCTCCTAAAGACAAGGAAAATTTGAGGCTTTGCGCTCTAGTCTCGCTGCACAAAAATAAAATCATAAGGGACGGAATAGCCGGCAACTTTGATCAAAAAGGATTTACGCAGCGGGAATTCCGAAAATTATATAATTGCCAGCATCCGGTCGCCTTCCATCACTTTTCAATCTCTCCTCTTTGCTTGCTCTTCCCCCCCATCCCCCTCCCTCACTTCTTTCCCTCTCTCTCTCCCTCTGATAAACATAAGAAATGATTTCTTCTGCCCGCAGAAACCCAAATCATGATCAAGATCTCCTGTACTCTTCCGCAACTCCGTCTCATATCAGGAGACCTTCTTGGCCCCTCTCCTTCGGCTTCGATTCGAATTTCTCGACCGGTGGCGCACAGTACGCCTCCATGTCCAGCATTCCGTTCCCTTCTGGCCAGAACGCCAGCGTGAGAAGGTCCCAGAGGCACAGCAGGGAGAGCGGCGACGTGCCCCAGCCATGGATGTTTACCCCTGACTATCAGGTACGGTTTTCGTTCTCAATTGCCCCCCTCTCTCCCTCACCCGACCAGCGTTCCGTTCCTCGTTCTCAGGTCCATGGGGGCAACATTGAAGAGGTCCTTTACATCGCGTCGCCGCCTACACCCCAGTTCCCGACTACGATCCCCGCCAATCCGCCTTCGAATGGGCGGAGCCGTTCCACTCGTTCTGGATACCCTTTTGCAGACGATTCCTCGAATTGTATTTATACCGCCTCGCCCAAGTCGCATCCGCCTTACATTCCGACAAGGAATGCCTCGTTCCCTCCCTCGTCTCTCTCTACCTCGGCATTAACACAGCCTTCCCCAACCTACTTGGCCGGTCCATCCCTTTGGAATACAAACGGGGGAGTTCCCGCGGCTATTTACTCCACTTCGAATTCTACCGGTTGCTTGTTTTCGTCCTCCGGCTCTTCAGGCGCTCTGCTTAGCCTGAATCAGGCTAATTTGATATTGCTTCAGAAGACGAACCCGTCGTCTGCGACGGGTTCGTCAGGCAGTGTGTCGAGGAGCAGGAAGAGTAGCCATGGAAGGACCTCGTCGCTGGAGTCGATCTCTGAGGAAGAGGAAGAGTGAATCGGAGAACCTCTTCCTCTTGATTTCGAGCGCGATTCTCTCGAGCAACATATCTATCGTTCGGCACCCAAGCCGATGCGATCAACGTAAAATGAATTCAAAGTAAGAATATTCGGGGGTGAAAGTGTCGTGGTTTGTACATATGGACAATATCTTACAATCCTCCCGAGCTGCAAACGGACAGTGTTGATACTACTCCCATCCCTCTATTATTATCATCACCCACTTCCACCATCTTCTCTCCCCTACACCACCCCCTCTGACCGCATTTGGCTCGGCATTACATCCAACTTGTCCCCATAGATCCCCTCCCGTTCAATCGGCCCATTCCGCAACATTCCTCACGCTGATCCACACGCACACACCATTACCATACTGCCTCCTCTACCTTATCACCGGCCTGATCTGAGTCCAACTCCGAGCGACAGGTCTGGATCCTGTTACCTCTCACTCATGTTCAAACACCATCCCCTTTCAAACATATCCAGGGTGACGCGCGTTCCCCCCTGCAATTATTACCTGGACTTGGCAAATTGCCACTACCGCAAAACCTCTGGACAAAAGCACACAACCCGATGCCGTAATCCGATTCCCGTGTTTTCACATTTGGGCAAACCACCATTTCCCCATGGTCCATGTCACTTTTTTACCAGCTCGTTGGACCAACTCCGTTATTCCCAAATCCCCCTCGCTTCCTGTTTGCCGATCTTCGCAATTGTGTTATGAAAAATTTCGCGTCGGGGCAGAGCTAAGTGGCGCGAGGGTTTGCGAACGTTTTTATTCCCACAACCACTGCCTCCTTGTTCTGGTCTCTGTTGCTCTCGTCCCCCGACCTTGCTCGGTTTCGGATTGTTGTTCCGGGTTCTTTTGGTCAATATGCTCGTTGCAGTTTTTTTTTTCTTTCCTCTTTTCTTGCCCTCTGTGATTTGCCTTCTCGGAGACCTCAGTTCTTGTCCTCTGGTTCGTATAGCATATTT
The DNA here is from genome assembly GCA_014904855.1 of Thelephora ganbajun. Classification (NCBI taxonomy): domain Eukaryota; kingdom Fungi; phylum Basidiomycota; class Agaricomycetes; order Thelephorales; family Thelephoraceae; genus Thelephora; species Thelephora ganbajun. The sequence goes on from MU118019.1 coordinate 102,060, forward strand.
GTATCACCACCCTCACCATTCCCGACCTCCGTCTTTAGAGATAAGTATAAACTCCGCCCTCCAAACAATGGGTCTTTGAAGCGTGTCCGTTTTCAGTCGTTGTTCTTTTTCTCTCTTGCTCTTCCCCTATTCTCCGTGTTTCGATATTGCATGTACTGTACGATTCAAAATTATTCCTCGTTCCGAGCTACGGAGATGGTTTGAAATTCGAAATGGTTAGCCACCAACGTGTGCCGTTCATACCATTATCTGGTTCGACGACCACTAAAGTACTAAACCTTGGAATGTGCAGTTATTGGGGGGCTTCCCTTTCGGTCCCGGTGCGGGGTACATGGTAGCGTTGGTTCTGCTACCGAGGTGGTTCCGTCGATTGAACTGCGTGTCACTTGAATTTTAGATGTCAAATGTTAGACAATTGACTCTCTGGGATGTATTATCACGTTTGTTCTTCCCGACCATAACAGATAGCATATGCATCAGCGGAATACCGGAAGCGACACACGTACTCTCGAGCTCCTCCAAATCAGTAACTTCCTTCTCAGTATACCTATCCGCGAGTCCTTCCGGATCCTTCGACGCTCCTTGTTATTTCCCCCTCCCACGAAACTATCTCTCTTAACCTGCGGAAAAAGAAAGATTTCCCCGGCCGACGAAATGCGGGAACCCTTGAAAGCGTCGGAGGTGGGTGTATCTCACCTCGTGTCGACCTTGGGCTTCTTTCGATCGGCCTCGGATTGATTTCTCCAAAGGGTTTATATGCCATCAAGGAATTCGCCGTTTGTTCCGCTTCTCAGTACCTCCTGGACCACAGCCGCTATTCGAAGGCTACTTGGCCTCGTTAAGATGTGTTCCAAGTCCGCGGATGTCTAGAGCTTGAGCGAGCCACGATGGAGGTGCAGTGACTGGGGGCGGAGTGGGAGGTTCGGGGGAAGGTGAGGAAGCAGTCAAGAAAGAGAGACTATGGCAGCTGAGGAAACGGAGATGACGGTCGCCCCTGAATCGATCGTAAGTGGGGGCATCGACTTTTGAGAGCGCGGTCAAGGCCTTCTGTTCGGTTGTTTGGGTAGATCAGTGATTTGCGAGGGACCCTCTCTTGGATGCGAGCGGCCTCGGGGACGGTGATGGGATTCAGTGATCATTGGCGTACGTAGTTTTTGTACGTACAGACCATGCGAATCGTGGCGAGGGTCACAGTGGATCTTGAGGACAAAATGCGGAGTAGTCCGACGTGCTTCTTCATGTACGAGGGTCGGTTTTGGTACCTGTTGGCACGGCTGCCGCCGGTTGGAGACAACCTCGACTTGACTTGGACGAAAAGGGATACGCCGTGGGTATGTTTGCAGGTAAAGTGTCTGATGTCTTGGGCTGTTCATTCATTTCTCATCGACGGGTTCACTCAACAACACCAAACCCATCCACGGGGAGAGAACAAGGTGGCGCCATAGGGAAAATCTGCCTACGGGGAACTTATCAGTAATTCACCTGCCGAGTGACCACGTCGGGTAACAGATTTTGAATGGTGAAGTGAACGCCAAGGGTCAAAATCCACTCCAGAAACCAGTCGATCCGCCTTCTCTCCGGGTAACCGAGGGGGCAGCTAGCTGACGAACGTGAACATTGATAATGTTCTCTATTGTGGGCTCGGCCATCGGTCGTCGGCCCCGTCGTGGCGGAGAGATTCAAGAGGTAATGTAGATCATTGATCGGATTCGGAAGTAGCCCCACCACCCCCACGATGTGGCATATGAAGGTCCGTACCGGAACTGCATGGAGCTCGTTAAAGCCAGGAAGGGAAATGGAGGCGGACGGACTGGAAATAACTGTGCTGGGAAGTCTTGCGTGGCGGATAAGCTGGGGTGGAGATTGAAGCTGGAAGACCGTGCGGGAAGTGAAGCACCCTTCATCGCGGAATCACAGTTTCAAGTTCGCGTGGTTGTGAATGAAAGGGGAACGGATATATGACGTATACTGCTTACCCTGCAGATCTTTGGCCGGAAAACCAGTAACCTGAGCAGTTTACCGCGCGATTCACTGACGGTGAGCTGCGAGACCGAGATCCGGCCGCACCGGGTTCTTTACTCAACTGTATAATATCACAGCATCCGTACACTTGATCTCGGCCAGAGACTGAGTTTTTTTGTGTCCATGTCCCGAGAAGATGATTCGCGAAATCCAAGTTCGGCAAAAGAAGCCTGCACCTCGATCGGGGGCACGAATCTCCTCTCGTCTTGGAGAACCTTTTGTTAGTTTACCCAGATTGACGATCACACTCGGTTTTGCGGTGTTTGGTTGGACCTCTCGTCCCACTAGGCGGAAAGTGGTTACTGAAACTTTACCTGCTCTTCATGATCCCTAATTCTCTCTCCTTCCGAATGGTCAAAGCACTTTTGTCAGACAAGTCCGAGTTTGGCCCGAGAAATGACAATCGGGTGCGGATGTAACCTAATCGCGGGTTGACGTCGATCTGTGAGAAATGGATCCGAGTTGAAAGAAGCTCTGTGTTTTACAAGAGCGGTTTCTTTTGTGGAACTTTTTGGATTTCACGCGCCCTTCAGGTTTGAGAGTGCAACTCTCGGACGTCCGATGTAAGGACGAGAAGCGGGATGAGGAGAATGCAAAATGTAGGAATTCTAATTGGTTGCGGAGAACTACATTCCGGTAGCTGCTGGTCGTATCGCCTGTTCGTCCCTCCCTGAACGCATACAATCAGAATCTTAGCCGAAGGGCAAATACAGAGACTAAAACTTGAAAGCGGACGCGAAGAATGACAATAAAGACGGGCTTGGGTAGGGGACAAGAAGGGGGAGTAGAAAACAATAAATGAAACAAAGCAACTTGACGCTCACCCTGGTAGAACCTTTGCAAGAAAGTGCCTCCTACGGGTTTCCCGCCGTCCCCTTGAACGAGAAGTCCAAGGAGTTGATCGCCCATCTTCCAGCAGTTCATGGTTTCTTGGTATTCCATGCGTTCTTTAGCGATGAGGACATCGATGATCTTTGGGTCGGTCACGGAACGGTTACGTTCGAACCTTTGGCGGATGACGTGGCGGAGGTAGGTTGGAGAGACGCTTAGGGCATAGAGGGTGCATATTTCTGGAGCCTGGAGATGGTTTTCGATGGAGTGCGGGTTAGTACCCGTTTTAGGTTTGGTCGTTCGGGGTGGATCGTAGGGCGCGGTTAGTAGACTCACGGAACGGTACCAGTCTCGGTAGAGCGAGAGAACGCGTTGGCGAGCCTCTGTGGGACTGGAAGAGATCCTTGTGGCTCTGGCCAACCTTGCTGGTATCGTGGTCATCGTTCTCTCTCGTTCTTTCCTATGCGCTAAGGAGGAAGTAGGGATAGCGGGATTAGGTAAGCCTCGATCACCCATCGCAAAAGAGTCAAGCAGAGTTCCGGCCTCGAGTAAAGAGACCTTCCGTTATCAGAAACCTTGGCTTCTGAAGAGTAACTACGACGATGGCTAGAGGAGGTGAGCATTTCTGCGATTTTTCTGCATTTTGCCGGGCTGTGAGTTGAGACGGTTCTCTTGTCGTTGTTACTCAGGAAAACCAAAGGTCAGGCGAGGTGGTGGACGAAGCTTTAGGTTTGGTGGACACCCGCCACACTTTCCTTTCGACGACAAAATGCTGATTGACTCCCTTGCGTTCGTCCTCGTAGCCGACACCTTGAGCTTAACGCAGAAGGTACGGCCGTAGGTACCGACCCTAGGTTCGTGTGTCCTCTGCAGTCCCCTGTTGGTTTCGACAAACGACTGATCTGATCACGCCCTCATCTCATTGGTCGAACTCTTGGTCATCGATTGAACTTTTGGCCGATCTCAAAATCCTCATGCATGTGTTGCTGTTACTGCAGAAGGAGGAAACGCGATGCGGAAAACGAGGAAAACGAGGTGGAAGACGGTGACGGTGACGGTGACGGTGATGGTGACGGTGACGAAGACGAAGACAAAGACGATGAAGAAGAGGAAGAAGAGGAAGAATCTGAGGAAGAAGAAGCTCCTCCTCCCGCTGCGGTACCTCAACACCAAGGATTGGATCGTGCTGATAGGAAAGCTCTCAAGAAACAGGGGAAAAAGAAGGAGGTCGTTGAAAAGGAAGATGAGGATAAAGATGAAGATCCGTTGCTTGCCAACCCGAATCGGATGGTTGGTAGGATGAAGATTAAGGATCTGGGCACTCCCAGGGAACCGACTAGGAAAGAGAGGTGAAATGACGTTTCCCGCTCGTTGTTATGTTGGTTTTGCTGAGCGAGACTGTCGTAGGGAAGTTAAGGAGAGGGCAGAGGCGAAAGGGAGGTACATGAAGGTGCGCATTCTACGGGCGGGCCTACTGGTTTGCACTGTCATTGATCGCAATCCATGCAGCTTCATGTTCAGGGTAAGACAGAGCAAGCGCAGAAGGACCTCGCTCGTTTGGCCAAGATCAAAGCCGAGCGAGAGGTTGCTCAGGCAAGACGCAAGGCCGAAGCAGATGGTGCGTTGTTATCGATTCATCGCTTGCTCATCTCACCATTTCTACCAGCCAAGGCGGCCGAAATTGAAGCCAAGAAAGCAGCTGGTCGGCGTTGAAAGGCTGAGGGACGATTCGATCAGGCATAGCACGGTATAAGAATAACTCGTGATGTGAGGAAAATCAGATTAGAAACCAAGAGCTTGTGTGAATGCATCCGTTGGGAGTAAGGAGATATAGTTGCCAATAGGCGGAAGAGATTGTGTGCCTGTCTGCCATGCGTAGGGTGGGTGAATTCGGGTGGGGTATCCGGCTGTGTGAAAAAAACGACCGTCGCGTACATTCAAGGGACGCGCGCCTTGGCTCGGGAGAATCGTTTGCCCAGCGATTATAATCGGTTACAACCCCCGTAAGGGCCTGGTCAGTGGGTGACTGTCCATAAGGTTATATCGACTTCTGAACGAATATTCAGAACCTTTTAAGGGGGCCGTTGGGACCCCGTCTGCTCTGTCGGGTCATGCATAATGAGCAGGGCGAAACTTGGCTACTGGCACCCTCCTACGATGGACATGATAGCAGGATATAGTCACCCAGCTTTCCCCTTGGAAAGGTCCGAATTCTTACAAATCCGCAAGATTTCGTTTTGGTGGGCGGCGGTTTGAATTCCACGGAATTGACCAGGCCCTGTGAAATTTTCAACAAGCTCGGTGGCTGACATTTGATGCGGGGCCGGCCCCATGGCAGCTCGAGATCAGTTCGTCTCCTTCCCCCGATCAACCCCACAAAGACCCCGGGGGCCCGATTCTGCTGTCAGTCGCGTTTTCCGGCCTCTAGAGGGAAAGCTGGTTTGCAGAGCGAATGGGAGGTTTTCGACTCGAGGCCAAGAGGAAGAAGAGCACGTGGCTGCTTTGACGTTTTTGACTTGAAGGACCCCGCGGTTTTCCCGGGGTAGCATCAGCAGCAGCTCTTCTCCACAGAATTCGGGATGCTTTGGGGTCCTATGTTTCATATCCAGAAATGATTTCCCTGCCGTTTATCGGACCGGGACGGAACACAAACCTCGCGAAATCCGGACGGCGGTTGATGTATGATACTTAAAGGCGAGAAGCAGTCGGCTTCGATTTCGTACCTCAGTGTTTGGGGCCCACTCCTCCTAACCCCTCTATCCTTTTGCCCCCTTGGACCGTCTCTCCAATGGCGCCCTACTTCCTGAGAAATCTTGTGCCAAAGAGAGAAAAAGTCGAGCGGGCGAGACCTTTGTTGGAGGTCCTCGCAAGTCTTACTTGGACGCAGTGGGGTCTCTTTTTTTCCGGGTAAGTTGGAATGCTCGGCGCTGTCAAGATCGGATGAACCTGGATCTCAACTTGGATCTGTTTTCAGTTGGTTAGCTTGGACCTGCGATGCTATCGACTTTTTCACCGTATCGCTCACCCTCGTCAACCTCCAAAAGCAGTTCAACCGCTCTACACACGACCTTGTCAGTCACCACTCCTCTCTCTCTCTCTCTCATTCCTTTCTCTTATCGCTCTTTCTCTGACCTCCCTTTTCCCTGAACCAGACGACCTCTATCACGCTCACCCTCTTGTTCCGTTCCGCTGGTGCCGTAAGTTTTAATTTTTCCTTTCCATTCCCCCGCTTTACCTTCTCTTACCTCCGCGTCTACAGGTCATCTTCGGTCTCCTCTCCGACCGATTCGGCCGGAAGTGGCCGTTGGTCGTCAATCTCCTTCTCGTCGCCGTCCTCTCCCTCGGCTCCGGTTTCGTTCACACCTTCCAACAGTTCCTCGCCGTCCGAAGTCTCTTCGGTATCGGCATGGGAGGAGTCTGGGGTTTGGCCTCCGCCACCGCCCTCGAAAACCTCCCCGTCGAGGCTCGTGGTCTTGCTAGTGGTATCCTGCAGCAAGGATACGCTGTCGGCTACCTCATCGCCGCCGTCGTCAACTTGTACCTCGTTCCCCATACCACCTGGCGTGCACTGTTCTGGACTGGCGCCGGCGTTTCTGCTTTCGCTGCCGTGTTACGAGCTCTTCTTCCCGAAAGCCAAGTCTTCCTCCGTGCCCGACAAGAGCAGAAGGAGAATGGCCTCGGAAAGCCCACCCAGTCCAAGACGCGCATCTTCTTCCACGAGATTAAGCAGATGCTCCTGAATCACTGGTTGCTGGCCATCTACGCCGTCCTGTTGATGTCCGGATTCAACTTCCTGTCCCACGGCTCTCAAGATCTCTACCCCACCTACCTCCAGGTAAGCAAAGGATTCTCAAAGTTCGATTCTACCGTTGCGACGATCATCGGAAACTGTGGTGCGATCACGTACGTCTTTCTACTTGATCTTCTTTTGGACCTTTGGTCGATTTTCTGATCGCCATTCAATCCAATGTAGGGGCGGTGCGGTCGCTGGGTTTGTGAGTCAGTACATCGGTCGTCGTCTTACTATCATGTGGGTATCCCTACATGCGGACAGTTTTCACCCCGATCTAATTCTTTCTTAGCATCTTCGTCCTTCTTGTTGGAGCTTTCATCCCGCTTTGGATCATCCCAACTTCGTTCAGCAAGCTTTCCGCTGGAGCCTTCTGCGTCCAATTCGGCGTTCAAGGGTAAATCACGTAACTTAACCCTGTCATTCGTCCCGGTTCTCATAACTCTCGTTATTTTCGTAGCGCTTGGGGTGTTGTTCCCATTTTGTTGTCCGAGATTTCCCCTCCCGCCTTCAGGTCCACCTTCCCGGGTGTGGCTTACCAATTGGGTAACATGGTGTCTTCTGCTTCCGCTCAGATCGAAGCTAGTGAGTGGCTCCACTTCGAATGGAATGAATTGTCCTAAGTAGTTCGTTTCATAGCCGGCGGTGAACACTCCCGTACGATCATTCACACACCACAAGGCCCCAAGGACGTACCGAACTATGCCCTCGTCCAGGGTATCTTCATCGGAGTCGTTGCTGCTTACCTTCTCGTCCTCACCCTCATCGGCCCTGAGAACCACGGAAGCCACTTCGAGCGAGGAAAGACGGCCTTCCAGGTTGGGGCTTCGAAGGAGGACGTGAGCTCTATCCCAGAAGATGGAGTTCACGGCACTGATAGGTCGAGTCTGGGAAGCGGAGGTGTGGAGGAGAAAGGCGAGGCTCAACACGTTGAGGATGGGAGACCGGCCAAAAACGGCTTTGTGTAAAGTGTCTTTTCTTCTGTCGGGAAACTTGGGAAACCTGTGGGGGTTGCTTGAGATCGATAACAATGTGGATGATGTAGTAGATGTAGAAGTAGCGATATGACACCCGCGTGTACTACTACCTGAGGCCCGGAACATCCCGCAGTTTTTATGAGATTTCTGTTTCTTACCTTGACAGGTGTTTGCGTTTCAATAGGCCGTTTTCTACATGAGGATACGATACCGGCTCGTTGCTTAGTTTCCCTTTTGATAGTACTAAGGCCTGCCTTGACCTCGGACAGATTGGGGATCTTGCTTTCTCGTTCGCTTTTCTATGGCGTCACCGATTCACCGTTCGTGCCAGCGATGTGTCGTCGACCCTTGTCAGTGGCATCCATAGATGCCCAGAGGACCTGACCCCGACACCATGCGTCACGCCGAGATGCTGAGTCCCGATACCATCAAAAACTGAACGGGATCGATCTATCGAAATGCAAACGGACGATCAACGACGTATTCCCCGGACCGTTCCCCAGTTCCTGACCAACCAAAGGGGAGTCTTAAGCTAAGGACGGACGGGAGGCTCGATCGGTGATGTAGTCCAATCATCCCTTGGCCATGATCCTGAGATATCCCTTTGCCCCGCTTGGGAATGACCCGAAAAAGGGTGGATAGAGGAGGGATGGGAAGACAGAGAAGGAATCTAGAAGTGTAACGTCCGATGCAAACCGTGGGATCACTTTAGGACTGGTTGGGGCGAACACGTTGGGTGATTAACAGGGTTTTCTTGGCGGAGGTTTTTTCCCTCTTACTATGTCTCCCTGGAAGGCCATCTTTGAGACGTATGGAATGTACATCGCGAGGAAGTCGGCGAGCACGAGATCTGCGAAGAGCTGGAAGGATTTGCCAAGCTACCGGACAATGAGTTTGGCTTTTCGCATAGCACGTCAATGGAGTGCGCATCTCGAGCCCTCAGATCTCAGACCTGGTCTTGTCCAAGACCAGATAGATCCCTGCATCCTCCAAAGTTTGGACGTGAGATTGGAGGGCTTCAAAACGCAGCGTGTTTCATGGGTTAACTGGAAAGGGTGTCGAATGGAATGGGCTGTGGCTCACGAAAGGCTGGGAAAAAAGACAGGGGTAATACTATGCTACTGGGCGATGAAGCGAGCTCGGATTTCCAACCAGTTCAGATCTATGGGGTCGTACGAAGGGTATAGTGGATCGATGAATGGGATACAATATACTTCAAACCTCCGGCTTCTTCGGGACATGAAACAGTTCCGACTACCGGAGGCTCTTGACGCCATCACGTCGTGTTCTCGGATGTTCAACGTAGTCCATACAGAGGGCGTAGTGAATTGAACATTTGAGAACGCGACATGATGGCGCCAAGAGCCTCCGGTAGTCGGAACTGTTTCATGTCCCGAAGAAGCCGGAGACTTGGAGGGCTATATCTCTCATTCACTTCACGTGGATCAACTGACTACCCGTGACTCACGTAGCCAATCAGGACCCTACGATTCCCTCAAAGCGCCTAGACTTGCAGGAAGTCTGATGGCAGATGGCGCTGCCCTACTAGCGAAACATCGAGGGGTATCGCCTGAGGTTATTTTGTTAAAGTTGATGCTGGTAGCAAACCCTCTCTTTCGAAGTGCGAGTGACGCACGGCTACACCACGGAGTCGCGAAGGTTTGATCAGAGCTTCCTGGGCGAGGAGGATTGACATTGGGATCTGCGGCCTGGGGGCCGAGTAGAGCTGATGATCGAAAGATTTGAGACTTCAGCTTCAGGCCCCAGGGTTCGAACCCTGACAGGACACGTACGTGGAAAGACGTGTATATCATCTCGTCCTCATTCTAATCCTCATCCTAGTATTGATGGCCGTCAAGGAATTCCCCCTCCGGCTTGAGCGCTTGAGCAGCAGCAGCGGCGTGATTTCTATACGTACACAGTCTAGTTACCCGCAGAAAGCATCCTTTCCCAAACAAAACCGCAAAATTTTGAGTCATTCACGCAGGCTAGTAGTATAGTCGAGCAATGCGAAGGAGTTCATGACTGGGATTTTCCCGGTCAGTGTCCCTGGGAACCGACAGATGCGCCACTCTCCTGCAGCGGGAGGCAGAAATGGAGGGTAGAGTTGATGACGGCTGCGCGAGGAGTACGTGATCAGGGGATCGAAGCGACTTTGAGTGCCAATGAGTATGTGATCCTTCTACATCGACGGCCGAGGCTGCGTTGTAGTTCGTTATTTGAGTTCTGATTATCCTAATTGAAGTTCGAAGGAACCCCTCATGGAGGTACATAGCCTCTGATGGAATATACTTATGTTGGTACACGATCAAGGCGCTAAGGTAAATATGTTCCTAGTGGCCAAGGGCCGCGACGAGGCTGGGATCTCGTGGTGGTCCAACTCATGGCTGTCGATGGAATAACTATATAAGCCATAGCCACATAAGGGGTTCTGCCTGCAACCCCTTCAAGACGATAGCAGTCTGGTGCAGCGAACATGTCTTGCGAAGCAGTATCTTCTGGTACACTTTCCCTCCTTCGTCCACCATGGATAGACCGATGGCTCGTTCTGTCCTTAGACGTGCAATTCTGGACGAACATCTACTCGGTGGATATCACTTCGAACGAATGTCTCTCAAAAGTTCGGACCCTCTTAAGTTGTCCATCCAAGATCGCTGTCGCCAGGAGTTTCCAGGGGAACGAAGCCCAAATATTTATCGATTTTCTTGATCGAGTGAGTGAACCACCAGTGAGCGCCTCATGCTTCAGCAACTTAGGGCGTTTAATATAGGTCCTCACGCAATCGTGTCCCGATACCAAACTCCGGCAACGGAGTTTACTGCTTCTCTCCAAGATCTGCAAAGCTCGCACTATCATACCCTCCTCGTATGTTCTCCAAAAGGAGTTCATAAGTGTCGGGCGGGTTCACTACCGTGGCGGGTTCTCGGACGTGAGTAATGGAGAATACTTGGGATGCCCCGTGGCCATCAAGTGTCTCAAGGTGAATGAAGAAGATTTCGACAGGGTTTTCAAGGTACCTTTAATCAATCTCACGCATCGTCATTGCTCAGCTTTTCCTAGCGGTTATGTCGAGAGATCATCGGTTGGAAACATTTGTCCCATCCAAACATTTTGCCCTTGTTAGGAGTTTCTGTATTAACAGACCCACATTGTTTCCGCATTCTCACTGAGTGGATGCCCAACGGGAACGTGATGCGATATGCAAGATCCAACCCAGAGGCAAACCGTTTACGACTGGTGAATCCGCTTACTGTTTCCCCACCATTCCTTCTCTCGCTCATCACCGGCTTTTAGCTGTCTGAGACCGCGTCTGGTGTGGCGTACCTTCACGATCTCGGGGTTGTTCATGGAGATCTCAAAGGAGTAAGTTCAACGTTCTCGATCGCCTTTCACATTGTCGACAAGCGAAACAGGCAAACATCCTCGTTGACAACACAGGCAACGCTCACGTTGCAGATTTTGGGCTCATGACCACGATCGATTTGAGCACGTCTATCTTGTCTGAAACTGTTATTTCCTCCGGGGGGACGGTCTGTTGGATGAGCCCAGAGTTACTGGACCCACCGTGCTTCGATTCCGACGGTTTGCCAACCCGTGAATCGGACTGTTATGCCCTTGGGATGGTGATATACGAGGTGAGCTGGTTGCGTTCATCACAATGGTCCCTCATTAACCCATCGCAGGTTCTGACTGGTCTCCGACCATTCCATCATCTACGTGCCTTCTCGCCCGTGCCCGCTGTATTGAGAGGGGAGCGTCCAGAAGAACCTCTCGAAGCCGAATCTCTAGGTTTCTCTTTCGCACTTTGGGAGTTGGTGCAGTTATGTTGGAGCGAGTCGAGTTCGACTCGACCAACCGCCCGGCAGTTGTTTGACTGCCTTTCATCTGCCTCTCTTACTTGGGTCCCCCCTCGAGTGTACCCCGTTACCAAGATCGCTTCACGCCATCATACACGGGAAAGGTGTCCTTCCGGTTCAGACTCATCCGGTTTTGTGGGGGTGTTCTTGGCGAGTTCGGAGTGTGAGGTATAGGGATGAGCGAGGCGGCGACTCAACAAAAGGTTTTGTTATCTCCATTGTGATGCTATGTATCCTCCTATCTACTTGAGCAAATCAATTCCGTTACCTCCTGTTTCGTTATGTTGTACGTACCAGTGTCCTTAGGTCAGCCTAGCGGTGTGGTCGATTATCTCAGATCCATGATCGCATAACCCATTACAGAACCTTACGTTTGCGAATGGAGTTTATAACCTCTTCCCCCTTTCCCCGATGTATGCATTAATATTCAGATGAGAATGTCAGCTGCAGCTCAGTAAGTTCCGGATCAGTGAGTTGACTCAGGCTCTCACGACACGAGGTTCAATCGGAGTTTTTCATTTGACGTTTGTCCAAACGATTTGAAGCCCTCTACCCCCGGGCCGGACGGAGGACGATGATAGGCAATCTAGCCGCCTAGACTTGTGGCCGTCGGCACACACGTGGCGTCACAGTATGCTCATGACCCCCAAATTCTACTCCTTGGGGGTCGCGTCCGTCGTTCAAGCGCTCAACGTCAACGCTCTGGCCAATAGGTAGGGTGCGTTTGCAATTTGGCCGCGCTTGCTGCCTCGATGTTGATACGCTTCCAACCTCCCATCTACTATAGGAGGGACGGGTGAAGGTAGCAAGAACAGCCCAAGTCCATGATTACCCTACCCATTGTTAATTAGGCAGGCAGCTTCTATCGATCCACCTCCCTGCTTTTGACAAAGCCGACATAGGCTACGGGAGGTTATGAAGTAGTTTACGGCGGTTATCTCCAAGTCTGAGGAATCCGACACTAGGACCCCGGGTACCAAGATATTCATTTCACCGTCCAGTCTGGACCCCAGTCACCGGACGTTTGCTCGTAATGCTCGTAACGTTCCACGTCCGGATCCCCAATTGCTGATGGGATGGTTCCTTTGGCAATCTCTGACGATTCTCGCGGCTCGGTGGTATAAGAGGGGCTGGGTCTAAGTCTACTTTTATTCTTTCCTCCCATCTTAAGGCTGGGACAATGGGTACAGGCGAAAATCTTACTCAGGCACCCTTCAAATACCCCCAGAGAACCGGGTTGTCTGTGGCCAGCTCATCTTCCGCATCAGAGATCCTCCTCTATGGTTGCCACCACGTAGCGGGTATATCTATGGACGAGCGTGTCTTGAATATCCGGGCCTTCCTACACTCTCCACACCGGATTGCTGCCGCAAGAGGCCTTCGCGGCGAAGAGGCTCAAGGGCTCATCGAGCTTATCGACCAGGTGAGTGATAATTGTAGTAGTGTGGTACAATGTTAGAGACTGAACATTGATAATGTGCAGGCGGTTACATTGTCAGAACTGGATCAAAAGCTTCGAAAACAATGTTTGCATCTGCTTTACAAGGTCTGTAAAGCCTGCGAAACGCTACCAGCCTCGTATATTCTGCGGCAAGAAGTTTTAGATGTTGGGGGTGTTTGCTGTTACGGAGGATTCGCTGACGTCAGAGAAGGAGAGTACTTAGGACGTAGGGTGGCTATCAAATGCCTCAGGTACGGGTCAAAGGGCGCGATCGGCAAGACTTTCAAGGTACTTCAATCATAACCCGTCTAGTTGTTGATGGTCGCTCAGTTTATACGCAGCGGTTTTGCCGGGAGGTTATAGCTTGGAAGCGCCTCTCCCATGACAACATTTTACCTTTGTTGGGAGTCTTTGTATCCACGAACCCCCTGCGTTCTCTTATCGTCTCTAGCTGGATGCGAAACGGGAACGTGATGGAATACACAAGGGGCAATCCAGAGGTAAACCGTTTGCAATTGGTGGGCCCACCTGCTGTTTCCTCGCGATTTTCACTATTGCAATCCTAAGTGACTTTCAGCTCTCTGAGGTCATGTCCGGTGCGACCTACCTTCACGAGCTCGGGGTTGCTCACGGAGATCTTAAAGGGGTAAGGCTGTTAACCGTTCATAACCATTTTTTTGTCGCACTGACCAACTAAGTAGGCAAATATCCTCGTTGACGACAACGGTACCGCCCGCCTTGCAGACTTTGGCCTCATGGCAATCTTGATTGACCTTAGCACAATTCCTCTGTCTGCAACTACTGTTTCCTCCGTGGGGACGGTTTGTTGGATGAGCCCCGAACTGTTGTTCGGTCAAAACAGTCCGCGAACCTGTCAGTCAGACTGCTATGCGCTTGGGATGGTCATCTACGAGGTAAGCTAGTCGCGCTTACCACGGTGACCCCTCATTTACCCACTGTCAGGTTCTGACTGGCCTCCGACCGTTTCATAATCTCAGTCCCTTCGCAGTGGTAGTCGCTGTACAGAAAGGGGGGCGCCCTAGGAAGCCGCCTAATGCCAGGTCCCTGGGTCTTTCTGACAAGCTGTGGGAATTGGTACTCAGGTGTTGGAATAAATCGTCCTCAGCTCGACCGACTGCCCGACAACTATTTCGCTGTCTCGAAGACTCCTCTCGTACCTGGATCCCTCCTCCCGAATATCCTATCCTCGACGACTTTGATGGAGGAGAAGGGATTGATTTGACATCCGACGACGAGTGGAGTATAGCGACGGGTGCTCTGGAAAGTGGTTTATTCGCCCTAATGGTTGGCATGCTGTGTGTTTTATTGCTCCTGTTTACTTGAGCAAGCCGTACCCCTGTTATGTGCTACTTACGTACTAGCTAGTGTCTGGGCCGCGCTCTTGCTATGAGGGAAGGGTCTTTGAGGTCACAGCATCCGTCCAGATAATCCTTTCTCTCAAACTAACGTGAGAGGGACGCCTTCAACTAATCAGAAATCTCCGTCCTACTGTGAGCATTGTACGGCATACCGAATATGGAAACTGATCGTTCCATTACGTAATACGTCTCCCCCTTCATAGCGTCGGCATATGTAACTCACTAAATATTTTACCGGAATCTTACATCAATGGAATGTGAGCAAAGAAGTAGAATATGTCGTTCAGAGTGCACAAAAAATAAACCCCGTCACACACACAAATCACATCACACGCCCACAGTCTCGCACGTTACACACACTCCCACTCGCCATACGAAAACCCAGATTTCCCCTGGGATAGGTTTCGAGGTAATATCGCCGTTGTTCTGGCAGTCAGGACAGCGTCAGACGCCTCTTCACTGATGTGAACACTGGAGTCAAACGAGCCTGGTCTATCCTGTCAACGTGAAAGGATGGGGTCTAATGGTATGAATCATACATATCGTCCACAAAGGGGTCAAAAAACTAAGAATGAAAGCATATCCATTTATCCATCCATTTACTGGGGAATATAGACTTGAGCAGACATCCGGTGTGATTTGTTGAGAATCACGATTGGTGAAGACACCCAATGCGTGACTTGCCAAATTCTTGTGCTCGACTAACGTCACAACTGGGAGTGCGATGATGACCGCGACACAAAGCCTAAGAGTATGGTCGATGTGGTTGTTTATCCACACAAGGGTCGAGCTTACAGTACATTGAGGACCACACATAGACTCTGTAACCGCGCGAGAACCTTGGTACCAAAACAGCATATAACCCCGTGAGTTAGGACCACGGTAACGTAGATCCCACTAACCGCGGATCAGAAAGGGGCAGGTATGGACAAAGGTGGGACGCGCAAAGTCTCCGCACTTGTCACGGAGTATTTTCCACCAGACCCGATTGCTGCAGCGGCAGCAATCTGCACGGCACATCCCCAATCGATAGAGGCAATAGCTAAGCTATGTGAGATTTGAGGAAGAACAAGGTGACTTCGTTGACTTGCACTCACTGGCGATAGAACCAATTGTGTTTGCGTCCGAAAGTCCATCAAAAAGGATCGCATCTTTACTGCTCGCGTGATAACTCACAGCCCACGATCCACGCCAATAGATTTCGGCAACGCGGAGAAGATAAACCCTTTTGAGGAAAGTGGTCTTGTAAGTGGCAGAAAAGCTCGTTACTCCTCCGGATGTGGGGGCAGCAGATGCGAGTTCCGCCATGCTTATGCCGACTAAAAGGACTCCGATATTCGCGATGGCCCAACCCCAGACCATTGCGAGAGGACCACCATTTGGGAGGGCGAAGACGAGGACAGAGGCTATAGAGGGTAGAAGTCCGATGATGCTGAAGGCGATACCGAAGACCTCGAGAGGAGCGAACTCTCGCTTAAACTCGTCCTGCATGGTGACGGCGATAAAGAGATAAGAGTCTCGCCCCACGCGCTGTCTGTCATGTAACATACATACGCTCGAGCCCTACCAGGACGATGATGGTCCTCTAGAATAAATAAAGGTATCCACGTTTCCGCACCTGCTGGGAGGAATCAGTCGCGATCGAGGTTCGAGGTTGAGCCACGTTGGTCCCGAACGTGCCCACGACCAAACCGCACCGTATGTCGCATACCCTCTAAACTTTCCACCTTTCTTTCTCATCCTCTCCCAAGCATGTCGAGAAATCTTCTGCTAGGTTTCCTGTGGCTCTTGACGCTCGACCTTCCCCAAGTTCTCGCTTCCCTCCTTGCCATAGACTATGGCTCCGAATGGATCAAGGCCTCCCTCATCAAACCCGGGGTCCCTTTCGACCTTCTGCCCGACAAGAACTTGAAGCGCGAAATCAGGTCCTCCGTAGGCTGGAAGAATCGTGACCGTCTCTTCGGCTCCGATGCATACGACCTCGTAAGCCACCACCAAACCTACTTCGCATAGACTTTTCTTAATTAGTCTCGCATAGGCCACGGAGTTCCCAACGGACTCGTTCAATCTCCTCAAATTCCTCCAAGGCGTCCCTTTCGATTCCGAAGCTGTCTCTTACTATGCCACCCTCTCCGCAGCAGATACCCTCAAGTCCTCCAGAAACACCATGATCTCGCTTCGCTGATCCGATGCAACCGAGTGGGCAGTCGAAGAGCTTATCGCCATGCAATTCTCCTACGTCAAACAGCTCGCCGAGTCCGTTGCTGGCGAGAAGGTCAAAGACGTCATCGTCACCGTCCCTCCCTTCTACACCCAAGCCGAACGTGACGCTGTCGTGGATGCGAC
>MU118020.1:23070-51194 GCA_014904855.1 Thelephora ganbajun
TCCTTGCAGTGTACCTGCAGTGTACCCACTGGATCCACCACCCCATGTCCCCAGTGTGTTCATGTCCAACCTTTCGGACTCGTTGGAGTTACATTGTCAGTCCTTGATCGCCCTTAGAGAGGGGATGTGCACATGTGATCGTGCCAAGACTCCTCCAGTTGATGGTTCTGGGGCAGCTCCATCCTTCTCTCACTCACCTCCCAGCAGTCTTCCGCATCCGTCACCACCTGCTCCTCCACCATGCACTTTGTCTTCCGATACAACCGAAACGCCCATCGTGGCTCCCATTGAGAATCAAGAGGCCATCCCTGTTCCTCTGCCCTGCTGTGCTCCTCATCGTACAGTAGTAGAATCATCTACTACCCTTCAAGTTATCACAGAGGAGGAAGAACGTGCTATCGAGGATCGCCTGGTTGGAGCCTGGCAAGCTCAGGGTAGAGCAGCTGTATGTGCCGGTCAACATTCTCCTCGTGACTACCATCCTTATTGCAAGGCGTTAGGACAACGCCATCCCAAGTATTCCTGTTGGCTCAGTGTTGAATGAGATCTCCGTTCCCGAATGCGCCGTGCCCGTCGTGGAGTTGAATCAGGAGCAGATGCAGACTCTGAGTCCAGGAGCGAGGGGCTATCAGATGTTGAGTGTGATGAGGGCCGTGATGATGATGCCCAACTTGACAGTGCACACTCATCTCCGGTCCTCTAGTCATGTCGGTGGAGAGCTTCAGTTGGTGTTCCCAATCTCTCAGGAAGAGTTCAACTCTTTGTTGTCGAAAGAGATTGAAGCTGAAGTTCGACAGATTGCGACCTCGGAGGTGGTTCATAGTGGTGCCCAGGATGCGGAGCTCGAGTATAGTGATGAGTGGGTGACCGATCGTAGCGCGGATGAGTTGTAATTTTGCCGAGGTAGTACTGGTGCCAGTACTACAAATAAAACCCTTTCTTCATCTTCTGCTGTGTGAGTGAGCAAGTCGAAATGGTTGAAAGAGTGACTACGAAAGTGTCCGTTTAAAATAAAAGAAGATTGATAGGAGAAATGAGGGAAATGAACGTGGTTCGTAAGGATTTAAAAAGTTTTTTTTTTTAATTTTACCGCTTTACACATTGACAATCCTGACAGCCTACCGATGACATCGTTGGGTATTCAAAACCATAACTATCCGGCGTGGCCTTACCATACTTGGAGTGCGGCCTGGAGTCAAGACGAGTGATCCTCTGGTTATGAGGAGAGATGAACGTGCAGTTATTCTCGAGAGTCATGGTGGAGGAGAAGAGCGAATTGCTGAAGACAAAGACGAAAGATCACTTGTCTTATAAAGACTTTCGGCTAAGTCCCTTCTCTCTGCTAAGGCAACTGAGGCTTACCCTGCCACACTTAGTCATCGGCCTGTTCCGCAGTAGGCTGACTCACCGAACCCACTGCCACCCTGATCAAAGAAGAACTTCGATCCATTGTGCTGAGCAAGCACATTCTATAAATAAACCTTCCACTCATTGTTATTGGTTTATCATTTCCTTCTTTCACTTTCTTATTCTTTAGAAAATGATGGATGATGAAGACAGAGCTCCGCATAGGACCAACAGACCTCCGATGGTCTGTGCATCATCACATGGGAAGTTACATGATCCATGTGCAGAGGAACTGCCCTAAAGTTTAGAATAGTATATTAGCAGTCCTCTCTAGCCCTTGTAGCTCCCCAGTCTTAAAATCATTAGAATCCTCTCCCCTCTCATTCCCTCAAAAGTTCGAGCGGTATTTAGGCTGAGGACCTCATTGAGAACCTTTGACCGATCCCTTCCTCTCCCACTCTTGAACCTCTCCCAAGAGTCAATCCTTCCCGGAAGACTCCTAGTCAGCATCAAGTAGCCAGGGCACCCATTGGAAACCTTGGGTCGAATCCCACGTCGTTTAGGACAAGTCCAATCAAGTCATTCACTGCCAGTCTGAAGAGGTTGTTTGTCTTGGAGGCCAACCCGCTGGAGTATTGCTGAATGATAGGCACCAGAAGACGAGTATCCTTTTGTCGGGGACTGATCATCCTCGTTTGTGCCGGTGAGTGATTGGGCTAGAGTGGCCTGACATTTGCAAGTGAGCTTCGTCTGGTTTTTGATGTCCCCTCATCTATTCATTCTCCTGATAGGTCAATGAACGGGAATTCCCCATTAAAGGGGGTGGCGCTGACCCCATGCGAGCCCCCTATCCTTACCTCGCATATTGGTACTGTCAGGATTATACAGTTTTTGGCAAGTAAATTTTTGAAACTTTTAAATCCTTACGACTTCATGTTCATTACCAAATTATTTCCCCTCTTATGTTTCTCTTATCTCCCTCTATATTTTCAACGGACAATTTCGTAGTCACTCTTTTGCCCATTTCGTCTTGCTCACACTCAGGATCACCAAGAGGAGAAAAGCGTTTAGATTGTAGTACTGACACCGGTACTACCTCGGCAAAGATCATGACATGTCTACGCTACAATCAGTAACCCACCCATCACTATACCCAAGATCGTCATCCCCTTCCTGAGCTCCTGACCGAACAACTTCTGTCTCCCGGATCAACTGAACCTCTGCCTCGATCTCTCCAGCCAACAACGAGTCGAACTCCTCTTGAGAGATAGGGAAGATTAGTTGGAGTTCCCCACCGACATTATCAGAGGACCGGAGACGAGCGAACACTGTGGAGTTGGGCATCATCATCACAGCCCGCATCATGCTCAAAAGTCAATAACCCCTCGCTCCCGGACTCAGAGTCTCCATCTGCTCCCGACTCAACGTCACGACGGGCATGCCGCAACTTGGAGTGGAGTTCTCGTTCGACCCCGAGCCAACAGGAATACTTGGGTCTACTCCCTAAGGCCTTACAATAAGGATGATAATCCCAGAGGGAGCAGTGTTGAAGACGTACTGCGCAGTTTTGATGCTCCCCGATGATCCTGTCTTCGATCTCCCGCTCTTCCTCTTTGGTAATAACACGAAGAGTGGTAGTAGATTCCGTCACGGACGTACGGCGAGGACAACAGGGAGCTGGAACCATGATTGGCTCCTGGTTCTCGACGGGAATAGGAATCTCCGGACTATCGGTAATGACCGGGGTAGGATCAAGAGGAGATCGAGCATGAGGGCTGGGTGCAGATGAATGAGAGAACGAAGGCGCAGCACCGGACCCATCAATGGGAGGAGATTCAGGACGTGGGCACGTACACATCCCGCCGCGGAGCGCGATCAGAGATCGGCAGTGGAGCTCTATCGAGTCTGACAGATTGGTGGTGTACATCACCAATCTGTTATGCTTCTCCTGGAGAACGTCCAGGCAACGACGATGACGGTTCAACCTCTCGTTGGCCTTTCCCAACTCGTTGTTCACCTTCTTGTTTGCCTCGAATGAGTGGCAATCCACTGCCAGAAGACGAGTCTGAAGGAGAGCAATGGTCCCCTTCAACTCCTTCAACTCGGATTCCAAGCGATCGTTCTATGCGATATACTGGTTAGCCTTAATCGGTTGACACGGTATATCAGACATACCCTAGAACGGTCCGCTTCATGGAGAGCCCAAAGGCGATCAGCCACCATGGCCGAGTAACGAATGCTCCTGGACGACCACTTATGGGGCTCGTCAAAGTCTTGATGGTCGATGATCCCCGCTTGGACCAAGTCAAAAAGGACCTTCTCGTCGTCGCACATATCCCGATTCCTATGGGTATAGTCCTGGTTCTTCGACGCCCCGATGGCTTGTTGCCAAATAATGTCATCAAACGAACATCCACTCACATATTGGTGGTGAGGGAACTCATTGTCCTCTTGCGAAACCACGGCATTCACGAGCTATAAAGGCAAACTGAAATGAGTCTCACAAATTGAAACTCGCTCAGCTCGCCTACCGAAATCATGCTCGGGTATTCAAACCCATAGCTGTCGGGAGTCGGCTTGTTATACTTGGAGTGTGGACAACTGTCCAGATGAGAGATCCTCTGGTTGCGAGGAGTGATAAAGGTGCGATTGTTCTCGAGGGACATGGTGGAGAAGAGCGGCGGATTGAGGAAGAAAGAGCGAAGGCTGCTTGCACTTAAATAGCCTTTACGCTAAGTCTACCCCCTCACTCAAAGCAAGCGCCCTCTTACCCCGCCACACTTAGTCAACGGCCCACCATGGGAACGATTGGTCACCCAACCCACTGCGATCGCGATCAAAGTCTAGACCTTTCTCAATTGTGCTGAGCAAGCACCAACTATTAATAAACATTCCACTTGTTGTTATTGGTTTATCATTTCCTTCCTTCATTTTCTTATTGCTTACTAAAAATGATGGATGATGAAGACGGAGTTCTGCATGGACCACACGGAGCTCCACCATAGAAACAGAGTTCTGCATGGACCGCATGGGACTCCATTACGGACCGACGGAGCTCCGCTGGTCTGTGTGCAATCACATGGAGTTACACAGCATGGTCTGTGCACAAAGGCCTGCCCTAGAGTAGAGTAGTATAAGTATAGCCTCTCTAGCCCTTGTAGCTCCCCATCTTTATTACCATCGGATATCCTCTCCCCTCTTGCTAGAGATAGTGAGCGGTATTTAGGCTGAGGGTGCCTTTGCAGCATATCGACAACGATCCCTTCCTCTCCCACTCTTACGAACCTCTAAAGGTCGACTCTTTCCGAGAGACCTCTTCTGCATATAGTGGCCAGGGCACTCATCGATAAAACCTTGGGTCAAATCCCACATCGTTCAGACACTATCCAACGACAGCTTTGGAAGTAGGCATACAAGACGAGTATCCTTGTGCGAGGCTTTGCAAACCTCATTAGTGCCGGTGAGCGATTGGGCTAGAGTGGCCTGACAGGTACTGGGACCTCCGTCCGGCATTGGGAGGCATTGGGAAGGTCAATCTCAATGATTGCTTCTGCACATACTTCTTGCTGTCTATCGAGGATGGCAACCACGATGTCCCCGAGTACCTCACTTTGTTCGTTCACACTTTGTGCCGTATGGTTCGCAAGCGTTCAGATTTCGCCGTAGAGCTTGATGACATCGGCTTTGTCATCGAGGGTCCGTTCATCTGCGGTTATCTCCAGTTCAGAACGAGTTGGCTTCGCTCTGTGTTGGAGTGGTCGAGGTCTGTCTCTGACCTGTGGTTAACTGATTTGTATGGGCCGGTCTACTACGAGACCAACGCGTTGATCGTGAATGGTGACACGCTGAAGGCGTGGCACAGGCTTGTTGTTGCTGCTTGCTCGTCAGTTCTTTTCTTTCTTCCCACTATGTGATTCACTCATCCCATTCTCTGTAGAGACTTGACCACACCGGCCTGATGGGCTTACCGTCTTTACTTTTGTTCATACGTAGTTATCTACACAGTCTGTCGTTCGTTGCGTACTCTGTTATTCTGTGAATACCATGCACGTGGTCCCGGGCTTTGCCGCTTGCCGGCCCTACACCTTATTACAGTACCATCTATCTTTTTCTCCCACGACGCAATCACGACCAACCTCGCCCAGCCCCCCATTCTTCCGCTGCTTGAGCGGAAAAATTGATGCCCGCCCTCTTCAACTCCAGGATGGACTGCTCTGCGAAGTCTGGAATCTCCTCCTGCCACGTCCACCGAAAATCGAGCCCCCTCAACGGTCGATACACCGTTGTCAAACTGACCCCGACTCGGATCCAGGTGACACCTTCGAGGACGTTTCTATCGATATCTTCCAACCAGATATCCTCCAGCTCTGTCAGCATCATCAAAAACGAGACCAACGAGGAACGATTAGCTTTCGTCCAAACGATCCTCAATCTTTTCACCCCACGCATGGAGATAAAGGGGCCAGGTGGCAGATCGTCCTTGTCCCCCGGAGCTGCAGATCCTAGCTCGTACAGGGTTTCGAAGATTCCTTGTGACTCCTGACTCCAACCTCGGTCTCGCGTTTGAGGGTCTTCCCAATATCCAAAACCGGATTCGGTATCCATAAGGGTGAGGGTTTCTAGCGAGCTCCCGATTTGGAACATCTGAAGGAACAGACAGCCTAGTTCAACATCCTTCCAACCGAAGGTGAACTCCTTCAAGGCCGGGAGGTGAACGATGGGTATATCAGGGGCCCCGCCAGCGGGGGGAGCAGGTCCCGTGTGGTGTTCCGGGCAGAATCCGGAGACGTCCAAGTACTCCAGCCGAGGCGAGGAGGCGAGCATTGCGGCGAACTGCTCGAAAGATGGTCCAACGTCGTATGTTTGGTTTATTATCTCCAGCTTGCGGAGATTCTGATAACCAACGGAGGCGTCGTCCCAGTCGATGTGGACGGCAGACAGTGATAAGTCGCGAAGTTTGGGCAATGAAACGTGATGACCGAACAGCGTCATCGGTCCGACGAGTGGTTGGGGGTCAAAGGGGACATCTCTCATACCGAAGATTGTATTCTCCCTTTCCATCGAGATCGATCCCAGTGATGGGAGGTGTGTGAACGTCCAGCCTTCCATAATTTTGTAAAGAGGAAGCCAAGTTTCTGACACGACCTTGATGGATTTCCAGCGCTTCTCTGTGTCCCTCAACACAGTCATAATGTCTTGGATCCAAACAGACTCGTTGGTAGGGTGGAGAGCTTCATCCTCATCGTAGGGAGGCTCGTCCCCATCCCAATCTGGATCGCGGAATTCGATAGAGACGTCGATCTCCTCGAGTTTGGAGGCATGAACCCGCTTGAGCGCGGCAGCGAGATGGCGCTTGGTGAAGGGGAAGGAGAGATTTATCCTGGTCCACAGCTGTGGCGTATCGTTCGCGACCGCGTTCCAGTACTTTCTGACGAGGCACAAGTCCACTACCCTTTGATCTAGGACCTCGGGGTAAGACTCGGTGTAAGTCTTAAAGATCTCTATCAAGATCTCGGTGGGGAGCTTGTTTATTGGGGCAGAGTGAGAAACGAGGCTCCTAAAGGTGACGTTGTGTTGTTCGACTTGAGACATCTTTGCTGAGGCTTCAACACGGTCAGCAGGAGGTCTTTACAAGTTCTTGAGATGAATACGCACAAAGTGGAGTAGAGGTGAAGACTTTGAAAGCAGAATACGATGGGATGAGAGGACGATTGTTGGGTATACCTCTCACGAATCTCCCTCTATTTTATGGACTTTCCTTGTGGCCCTTTGTCCTCGGTGGCGAGAACGGCGCGGCCAGGATGAAGGGATCATGGCCCACGGCCGCCCATGCCACGCATAAAGTCACCTTTGGTCACAAATGGTTGACAACCATGGCGCAGCGGGTGCTTTGGCCGAGACACGGCCACAGACTATCCATGCCATGCAGGACACCGAGGCGTATGAGTGGCCATGGAAATGTATCAGAGGTGGACCGGTGTGGATCGATCAAGGGTGGCCATTGTCGGACGGAGCGTTGATTTCTTGCAGCTCAGATTACGACACTAGGTGTTCAGATAAAGTCCACTACGGTTGCACAGTACGGTAGGGGTCAGAATACGAGTTACATCCCAAAAAAAAACACGATCTAAATGAATGTCATGGGCGACACAACTCCCCGGCCCCGGCCAGCGCAAGCTCCCTGAACTTCAAGGCTTCCTCCACAAACTTTCTAGGGTCATGACAGTCCTGTTCAGCCGTCAACTCCTGCCAAACCTTCACAGGGAGTGCGATCGCAGTATCCGACATCCTCATGTTCTCGAACAGCAATGCCTCCTCGTCAGATATGAATGGCGTGCTATCTTGTTGGAAATTCAGCATCACGCGATCGTCGATGGTACAGGTATCGAAAGCATCGAAATCGTCCTCGCTGAGTCTGTATTCTATTGCGGAGGGATAGACGTGGGTCGGGACGATCCTCGCTCCAAGCACCGTGTACTGGTAGCATCCGATCCAGGGGAATGGCCTGGGATGGAGCGGTTGGCGGTCATTAATGTTCCCCCGTTTTGTCGGAGCAATTGGTACCACGAACGAGTCGCGTTCCGTGCTACATCTTGACCCCGGAGGAAGAGACTTGCTCACAAATGCGATGACATGCTCTTGCGCGTCCGAATCTCTCTCCCCGCGGAAAGAGCCCATGACGAGACCGGCGTATCGCTTCGTGGGGAACGCCAGGCAGTGCTCGAGTAATTCGGAACCTTCAGGGATAAGGAGTTGGTTCGCGAGCTCTCGTTTGTCGAGCTGAAAGAGGATAAATGATCCAGGATGGAGAATCGTCCACGGATTTCGAGTTTGAGTTGGAAGGATAATGGGGGAGAAGCTGGTACGACGTGAAATAGTAGGGGCAGGACTCCAGGATTGTTGCCGCCCGCTGTATCCGTCGAGAATGGCGTCAGCTGTTGGGCAACCAGGGGATATTGGGCCGCTACGAGTGACCAGAACGTCGCTGTCGTTGGGAGTGTCGGGTGTCATCGTGTTCCGTCGTGTTCAGAAAGGTGGAAAGAATGCACAAAATATTGGATTATATATCGCCTACTCGAGATGGCCAATGACTACAGCCATGGGCTCGATCGTTGCCCAAGAAAAACAAGACGCTTGGTTGTTGTCTTCCACGGCACAGGTCAAAGCGCCTCCCGACCATGGCCGTGCATGGTGGGACCTGGAATAAAGGCTAACCCAAAACGGGTTATTCCGCCTTGAGATACCGAGTCGAACCTTTCCAGATGTACGAGGTTTTGACAACCTTCAAACACCCGCTCTCTGCAAATAAGGAAACACCAAGTCAAACAACCCCATCGAAGGGTTCCCGTGAACGTGAATTTCAAGTAGTAGCCTTTGCCCGTTGTTCGAAGCTCGCTTTACTAATCGGGTGATAGTATCGTCAAATTTTTCCCGGGTCTTGACTTCGATCGTAGTCTGTGGCTGTGTGTAACGACTGGGTCCACGAATTCAACAGTGATCCGCTGGATGTATCTGGATGGTACGCTCGAAACAGCACCCATGAGATCGTGCCCCGGGCGTTCCATCGACTTCTTGACCAGCGTTACCTCGCTGAGCGCTTTGCACTCCTCGGAGACGTCACATATCCTGTGATCTAGGAAGAATCAGATTGGTTGGGTGAGATTTCGAACCCTCTGCTTACCATAATCCAGAGGGATGGGTCGAAAATCTACGAGGGTCTCCGTACAGGCGTTGATGAGCCCCTGGTAGTCGTGTTGGCGTTCTTGGAGGCATACCTCCCGGAATCGGAGTGGGAGTTTACAAAGGATGTAAAAAATGGGTATCGTATGGATATGTATCGCCAGGCAACCCGGTAGCTTGGGGGAGACTGCGGGAACCCGACTTGTTTTTCTCCCCTCGACGCGTTCCTTCACGGATAGGTCCTCCAGATTGGGCAAGAGTCCGAGAAGAACGAGAAAGGAGTCCGGTGACGTTCTCTCTCCGCCAAGTTCGAGTGGTCGCCAAAGCAACCAAAGTACTTCCTAAACCCGTCCTTGGAAAACACGGAAGGTACGCATCCATCGGGAATCAGATTGTCGGCATTCTTGGAACCTCGAAGGTGGGAAGGGGAAGGATACAGGTCATCGGTGTTGATCCACCTACCCTGTAGAGTATTGCCTTGCGCCAAAGTCAAGGTGCGCGTGTATGTCGCTGGGCTGGCTTCGCCAATTGATATAGCTTCCTGCCAACGGCGATGGGAAAAGAGGATTCGTCTTGGAATAGATGGGTCTGACCCCGACAGACTCGGCTAAGTTCGCTACCGGCGAGCGTGCTTTCAGAATCCTGTAGTTATTGATGAGATCAATGATGTGGTCGACGATCTAAGGAGGGAGCGGCATGGGAGTTGCAGATAAAGAGGCAAGTGAATTGATCAAGCGACGATCGCGACGCGACGCGCTTTTCATCGATCATCTTCGGCGACGCGGCCCGTCCGACGCTGTGGACGAAGCATTACAACAAGAAACAAGGACGGTACGCTTGACGCGCAGGAAGCGCGTAGAACTACAAGTGCAGGCTCTAGTCGCCCCACATCTCTGAGACCTCCGTCGTTTCCGACCCCCTGTGTTGCGCCCCCCGAGAGCCAAAATCATCTTCGATAACTCTGGTCCAAGTGTATTTCACTCCTTTGCGCTGACTCTTCTTCAAATCGTTGCAAGGTAGTCTCCGACCGATCGAAGAGGGACAGGATCCAGTCTCGGGTCGAGACTGCCACCCCTCTAACCCGGGAGTCCCGCTTAAGAGTAACTCTCACAAAGTGATCACGAATGCCTCTACCCTACAGGGGATATTACAGGTTTCCAGGTGACCTCTGTTACCCTACGTCGGATATGTGATGTTTTTCTTTCACCGTCGCCAGCACCCGATCCCCCGTCCGTAGTAGACGAGGCACTGATATCCAACGTGAAATTCCCAGCGCAGACAGCTATTATTCTGGGTTGACTAGACCACTTCTAAAACACCCTATTATGGGTCGCCGGGCCACACGGAATCCATTCGCGGACCAGCTCGTCATGGGTGCCTCGATCCCCACCCGAAATTTGGTGCTCGAAGCACAAGGTGATCTACTTGAAAACTATGGTTGGCTCAGGTCCCACCCGTATTTTGAAAAGGAGCTTAACAGTGAACAAACCACCTGGGTCATCCCCTTCGACTTGCGAAATCACTCACGGATCACTACTCTTAGTATCGGGTTGGTACCTGACCCATAGTCAGACTACGTCTATGGTAGTCTATGACTAGGATATCAGAACCACCGAACATGAATATAGACATCGAGTACAAAGAAAATCACGACGCATTATCGGCTAAACTTCTTCAGAGGATCGTGTTTCTTCCGACCACCTCTCGTGGACTTCCCCCCTCGCCCTCTTCCCCTCCCCCGGCCTCTGACACCGCCTTTTCGGAAAGCGACGAACCCAGCATTGTCCTGAGACCCCGCTCCAGTCTCTCCGCCATCTTGCGTTGATACGGGCCTGATCTGCGGTAACAGGTACTTCGGTACATGTTTCATATGCGGTTGCACCTTCGAAGGATGTAACGGTTTGTCGTGGCGAAGATACTCTAGATCGAGTGGGTTGTCCTCGAAATGAGCCTATACCCCAGATATTAGTTGCAAGGCGACTGGAAAAGGCAAAGAGGCACAAACCTTCAGCTTATCTGAATTCAGAATCTCGGTCTTCAGCTCTTTAATCCTCGCCTCCTTGATTGCGCTCCTCGTAACGGCTCTCAGGGCGTCCTCCATTCGATACCTGAACGCTTCAACCTGCTTCATATCGAATCGGTACTCCCTCACCTTGCTTCCCTTCGCCGCTTGTTCCTTATCTATTCGCGCGAACACGGTCTCGTCGTCCTTTGCGCTCGGCACGCCACCCACAACTTTGTTTTTGCCCCATTGATCAGAGGGTACGACGAAGGAAAGTGCCATCCCGACCGGCCGGCTCAGGCAGTCCGTCCGACGCGATGGGTATATGCCCGTGCCGAGGAAGGGAGATCGGAGTTCAAGACGCAGGACACGTCGACGAAATCTGCACCTCGTGTCACACCGTACTCTTTGTCTCCTTTCCGTTGTTTTCGTTTCCGAGATGGGGCGGGCGCCGGTGAAGACCTTTTTCGTTTCCGCGAAGTCGATGCCGACGATTCTGCGGCCTCCCGTTGGGTCGACGTAACTAGGAGAGCGTTGGTAATTCGAATATGCGGATAAATGGAGAAAACGCACACCCATCTTGCTCGGCCTCCTCTGCTTCGTCGCCAATATCGTGTTCAACAGTGGCAACACTCTCGTCCGATGCAATGATATAGTCGTACACCCCTTTGTTGAATTCTTGTACTGTATGATACCTGCGAGGGTTGAGACCCACGCCAAACTATCTGACTGTGACCCAACCTTGAATTGAGAGGTAATTCCGAATTCAAAACGCAACTTTTGATCGAGAATTGCTCCAAGAACAGCTTGAGGCGATAACATCTTTCGACGTCGTTGACGAATACTATACACTTTCCTCTGACCAGTTTCAACTTCAGGATGACGTACGTCAACAGGAACTTGTCGACTTCTGAACACCGGACGGAGTACTGTGTCAGGTTTTTTAGCTCGTCTTCGCCCTCCTCGAGTTTCAGTATCACCTGCCAAGCAGTTGAGTATAATATTGTTAAATAAGAAATCCTAATGCTGACTGGATTCCGTAGCGCTAATCCTTTGAGCGCCTCGACATCCTCAGTCATCGTTGCACTCATAAGGTAGGATTGAAAGACTTTTGGAAGGTATTGACCACCGAATATCTGGCGAATATCTTCATCGTGGCCATAGGAGAATATAAGATCCGCCTCATCGATGGCTAGGACCTCTAAGGACTCTAGTGAGGTGATCTGAAGGAAGATCAGCACGCGAGACCACAGGGCTATTATTGGTTTGTACTCCAGATTGCAATAGAGACAGTATTCGTGAGGGGGTCGCGACCACGATATCGGGTTTCTCTGACATGATTGTTCTGGACGGGTTCGAAGTCTAGTTCACACAATAAAATCCCATGCGAACGGAGTACCTTTGTATATGTGCCGTAGTCCCGGAAGCAGCGTTTGCAAGCGTGACCTCTTGATCTAAATACACAGTCAATTGTTTGAGATGCTGAGTGACCTGTTCGGCGAGTTCTTTTGTAGGGACCAAGATCAGCCCTCTTGTGGCCTTGAGGCCATCGCCTTTATCCTTACAAACCAAAACATCGGCCGTCAGTCCTCACAAAACACGACACACGGGTAGAGGCGCACCCACAGCTGGTTTTGCATTCAGTATCTTCTGAATCAACGGTATGCAATACGCCGCTGTCTTCCCAGACCCCGTGCGCGCTCTAGCAAGGATGTCTCTGTTCTCCAGCGCGAGTGGGATTGATTTGGCCTGGATCAAGGTGGGGTGGGCGAACCCCATGTCGGCCAAAGCGCGTAGAATCCTTACATCCAACAAATGCGAGAAAGAGCAGAAGCTTGTCTTGGACTCCACCAGAGACTCATCGGCCATTTTCTCAGGGATAAGTCCGCCCTATGGCGTGAGGAAGGTGTGGAAGCTAATGAAGCTGGAGGAGCGGAAGAGGGTATGAAAACACTGTCGGAGATTTCCGACGCAAACTTTGTTCTCGATCACTTCACCGCTGCACCTTCAGGTTACAGATATCGATATGTACCCATACACTCGGCTGCACCTCGGGAAGACGAGAAGCGTGGCTGTCGCGGGTCCGCATTTCCTCGTTCTGGAATCACAGTATGGTCTCCTCTGACTTTTCTTAACGAATGAAGCCTCAAACCGAACCCGGATACAGAACCGGGAAACTCGAAGGGTCGACGACGAACCTTGACGAACGGAATGCGGTAGACGTTCTCAAATCTGGTCCGATCCGCTTCTCTGCAGTCGACACGGAATTTGAACACCTCGTCACGGTCGGAGACGACAAGAAGCTTAAAGTGTGGGGGCTGGATGGACCGAAAATCCGTAGCCAACGGTCTGTCCTTATATCTGCATTCGCCTAGTTGACCGACAGTGACATTCACGCGGCATACTAGGGATCTCCCAAAACGGCCGACTTCGTTGAGTCTCACGAAGGACGGCCAAACGATCCTCGTCTCCGATAAGTTTGGTGACGTATTCAGGTGGGGGCCAGACTCTGTTAGTTCTTAGGTTGTGCCTTGATCCTCTTCTAGTTATTCTCTTCACCCAGACCCCTCCGTGGAGGGTCCAACTCTCACTAAACGATCACGCGACTCGCTTTCGGCCCACGAGAACCCTTCTGGAGGAACACTCGTCCTGGGACACGTTTCTCTCCTGACGGACTTCATCCTAACACCTGATGAGAGATTCATTATCACCGCCGATCGCGACGAACATATCCGCGTGAGTTGGTACCCACAAGGGTACAACATCGAGATGTTTTGCCTGGGCCACAAAAGGTACGTCCTGTTTTGCACGTCATACTGTTGTTTGAGCGGAATATGCATGGGTGTAGACTGATGCCTTAGGTTTGTTTCCGCACTTCATATTCCAGCTTTCGATCATTCGCTCCTCGTTTCTGGTGGAGGAGACCCAGTATTGAAAGTGTGGGACTGGATGACGGGCAAAGAGAAGTATGAGATCCCCATTCAAGAATCCGCCGGGCCCTTCATCGTCGTAAAAGGGAAGAAACGACGGTGGTTCGAAGAAGCGGAGATGAGCGATGAAAATTCGACCGTTCGTGCGAGGAAGAAAGGTCGCAAGGGGAAAAGCAAGGGGAAAGCGAAGGAAATATCCGAACAGGATGCGGATATGGAAGGAGCTGTAGATGACGGTAGCCCGGTACCAGCGATCACAGAAGACACTCCAGAAGACGGCCCTCAGGAAAGTATCAGACCAGAGGTCGAAGAACTCGTTCTAGCTATTCATAGGATCGACTCTTTCGAAACGACACGAGGAAAACACCTTGTTTTTAACGCCGTCGGGTATCTCCTATCTCCTCTCTGCCTCGTGCTTCGCTTATGCCTTATTTTCAGTTGTACATCTCTATTTGCCTGCACTTTCCCTTCACAAGATGATACTTCATCTCCCATGATCCAAACCTTCAGCTTTTCCAAGCCCGTGATCGATTTCTATGTTCACGATTCACTCTTCTGGGTTCTGGTGGACGACGGATGGGGTGAGGGGAGTGTGGAATCGAACCCAGTGCAATGTGTAAAGTGGTTGGATGAATCACAAAAGGTGGGTCACCCAAGTAAAAACCACAAGTGAGACGAAGCTAAAGGCCAACCCTTTGTAGTTCATCTCCATAAACTCCGCAGAAGCCTCCCCTTTACTACACGTTCTAAACTCTGAGTACCGACCTCCAGGTGAGCCATTGAGTTAGGCGATGCGTTCCCTGGCGTGAGGCTGAAACACCTTCGCAGCGTCTCCAGATCAGCGTAAACATCTAGATCTCTACGCAGACCTCTCCTGGTTTCCAAAGAATATTGATCCGACCCGTGATCCCATGAAAGATGACATCCTGGCCAACGCAGAGTCCGGGATCCCGGAGGAGCTGTCGATCAGGCAGCAGGGAAGACTGAAGCACAAAAAAGCCCTAATTGCAAAGCTTCAGAAGGGGGAATCTGGACATGATTCGACGGCGACTCCAGCCACACCAGGCGAAGAGCCGGAACCGAAGAAGGTTAAGCAAGATCGCCCAGCCGACGGAGGTAGGAGGGAATGAAGTGAAACGTTGGTATGGTTGCATGTGAATGTATACAATGTACAGGGATTGAAGCTACGATTTGTCAGTTTGTTGTGCCTGATGCAGAGGCTTGTGCGAAACAGGGAAAATGAGGGAGTACATGATTCTACAACATTTTGGGACCTGTCCGAGTCGTCCACATACCGAAGATATCAATCAAGGGTGCAAGAATGACTACGCACAGACCAGACAGTGTAGGACAGCGGAGCGAGAAAGATGGATAGAACTGAAACGCGAAACGCGAACCAAATGGATTGGGATGGGAGATAAGCAGGGGATACCTCGTTCGAAGAATGGAGGAGGGAGACCGTATCATGAATCGTCTTTGGCCATGAAGGACTCGTCGCATCTTCGAAGCGTCGGAGCCAATTCTCCCTGCCGTGGAATCCCCGATAAAAGACGATGAAGATCTCGCTCTGATAGCCCTCGCGCTCTTGTACGGGAGCGATGGCTTGGACAAGTAGGCCACCATGAACTGTATCTTTAAGTGCATGACCGTGCGGGACCTGAGAGATCTTCAACAGCACTCGATGCTTTCGTTACACCGCCATTCCCGTTTCCAACCTCCCACTCTTTTTCCAACCCCTCCACGTCTTGTCCCTATCACGTACCCTCGACGTTCTCGATGTCCACCTGGAGTCGGAGAGATTCTTCTGAGGTGGAATGCCCCGGCGAAGCTACGCTGGTTCTTACAGAGTGCTGACAACAACGGGCAACAGTCGTGGGTGAGGAGGATGACTCGTCGCGCCGGAGGAACTTCTGACGAACCTGATTCTCCAGAGGAACGCGAATAGTTGTTGGAAGATATGATCAAACTTTCGAATACTGGTGAAACTGGATTGCGGAGCGTCTTTGGTCCTATACCCAAGGATGAAGTTATTTCCACTTTCCTTGGTGGATTGCAGAATTCCGGAAGTGAGTGTTTTACTGTTAATTACGTTGGACAAGTTTGGCCAGGCCGCCTGCCGCGGATTTGCAAATTGCTAAAACGCTTCTTCATACACCGCACAGCAAGATTTTGTCGAGTCCGTCTGTCGTGTTCCTGTGGGTTCCGTGGCACTGCTACGGGTGGCAGCAATGAAGCTGGCGACATATGTATTGCTTACAACTAGTGGGTGCCATATTATGTTGAGTCAAGCTCGAGCATATATGCTACCCGTGTCGCCACAGTCTGATCATCCCTTTACCTTTGGGTCGAATTGTCAAAGAGCAGGGGTTCATTGAACCCACTTCTCGCATCTGTTCATTCAGCCCCCCCCTGGTTTCTCGTGTTCTTTCAAGAAGCAACGAAGCCTATAAACACACTGAAGTCATCCTCAACCCCATCCGAAAACTTGACTTCAAAGGCGACCCGGCAGCGGAGATCAAGATGCTCAGAATGATCTCCGACGTCGCCCTGCAGAATGAGAGTTTCGACGGGACTTACAAGATCGATAAGCAAATCATCGATTTTATCGCGGGTTCGAAGGATGGTTCGTTGGGTGGCGTGTTATCAACTCGGAGGGCAACCTAAGTTTAAAGAATTGCATAAGAAGTTGTGCCCCTCGGATACGCACTTCAGCTTCTCCCTCCAGAACGGATCGTCGATGTCCTTGCTACGTGGCGCCGAGTCGACCAAGGTGACCTCGAGGTTCGCACCGAGGAGTTGAGCAACGCAGAACCCTTCCCTTCAAGGGCGGACGGGCGCGGTGGAACGAGACGAAACGAGCCAGGAACCGCACTTGCAGACCGTTTACAAAAGTACATTCCACCCGTCAATAATGATGGCCGTCACATTGACAAACCAAGCGTTCGAGGACCGCGGGCGGTCTACAATACGTACAAAAAGCGAAACGAATACAACACGAAGGGCAGGGAGTTAGTAGACAACACAGGACACAGATCGATGACGAGCAGCGTAGAAGGTAGCAGCAATAATGAAAAACGCTATGTTCGGGAACGGAATATCTGTTCGCGGAAGGGGACGTCTGAGTAGACTTGGATGATGGCGTCCGATACCCCAAGCTGAGAATGGGGGTTAATGGGCATAGGAAGTACGCCACATCCAGGAACTCACCATTGGAATCCTATTCGCCAGAGGTAACCGGCTTTTCCATTCCTTCTTCGATATCCCGGAGGAGCGCTCTACAGTCCTCTAGGTCTTTCACAGCCCCAAACCTCTCATAAACACCAGCAGCGCACAAAACCTCGGATTTTGCCTCCTCGAACCTGCGTTGTTTATACCAAACCCGAGCCTGTAGGTGCATCGCGCGACCGAGATAGTATGGGTCGTTAACCGTGTACGACTTGGCATGTTCAATGTGAACGTGTGCGTCATCAAACCTGTCTTGATCGAAAAACAGCTTCGCGAGGGAGTCGTGAACCGAATACAGTTGGTCGCCCCAGTTGGATGAAGACGCAATCCCAAAGGCGGCCTCAAGGTGGTTCATGGCCTTCTCTAGCTCGCCCCTGGATCGACATATATCGCCAAGAGTACGGTGGCATTTGCAGATGGTGAATTGGTCATCGATGCTTGACGAGAGATCAATCGCTCGGGATACAGCCGCTTCCGCGGCATCGAGTTGTTTGTCGTCGTTCAGCAACAAAGCAAGCTCTTGCAAAGATTGCGCTTGTCCCGACGTGTGATTATGTCGTTCACAAATTCCCAACGCTTCTTCTGCCTGGGGTATCCCTTCCTTGTAGAGGCCCAGCTGCCGGTTTGCATCGCATAGGAACTTCAATGTTTCAGCGACCTGATGGTCATCCCCCCGCTCCCTCCACAGCTTCAAGGTGTACATAAGGAGTCGTTTGTACTCTGCACGATTTCCAACCAAGTCAAACAATCGTGAGAGCTGGAATAAGCATTCTGGCTTGGAGGGATGGTTATCTGGGAGTCCTTCGACCTTTGGCCCTAGTACAACCGGTCGACTTTTGTGCCAATAGAGGTGTTCCATAAAATTGACACAGGCTAGCCAGACGTCATCCGAGTCTATGTCAACGGATGTGAAGACATCCAGCAGGTGCTCGACGTTCGCATCTTCTGACGTGATCCACCGCGCCTCTTCGAACCCAGGCTGGTCAGGGTTAACCAAAACCGACAATTTGTTGAAGTACTGGTTCTTAGTTGCGCGGAGGAGTGGGGAGAATTCTGGACCTTCCGGGGAAAGGTAGTCTCGGAGTGGCGCCAACATCGTGATGAACCCGTTGCTTCGATATGTCAGAGAAAGAAGGCAGAATGTGTCAAAGATGTTCTTTTTGTCGGGGATGGTAGGAAACAACCAGTCCAAGTTCTCGTCGATGCCTTGGGGGAAGAAGGCGACGACACCAAGGAGATCGCGGGCGTTGGGACCAAGTTCGCGGAACGTTGGTGAAGCGAGCGAAAGTTCGACCGTTGCCGCCAGGCTCTCTTGGTAATCTGTACGAAGTACCTGCGTGCGGTGTGCATCCCATTCCCTGGCCAACCGATTGTAATCCCACATGTTGCGCGATGCGACGGTAGCGAGCAGTGTGACTGAGAGCGCGTGGAAGTCTAATCGCTGGACAAGGTCACTAGTTATATCGGACCGTCCGCCGTTATCGTAGATGTCGTAGAAGATGTTGCACGCCGACTCCATTGACAACGTGGGGATAATCAGACGCTTGCAGCGTGGAGGGACAGTGCGGATCCGCGAGGTGATGCCAAGGCAAATGTTGCTGAACTGACTCAGCTCCTCCACCACCCTATATATCTCTCGGGCGTCTGTCCCCTGAGGGTCGAGAATTGATTCGGCATTATCGAGGAATAGGATCATCTCCCTTGAGGACAGGAATGGTTGCAAGTTGGACAAATCCTTAGGGTTTTCGATGCCTGCGCCGATGACCTTCGAGAGCCGACTGAGGAAATTGGCACGCGAAGCAGGGAACTGGTCGCAACGGATGAATCGCCGGTTGTCACCAAACCGCTCCTTGATGCGATCGTGATGGAGGACGGTCAGGGCGATGGACGTCTTGCCGATTCCGCCGGCACCGATGAGAGCGACGGATGTCAAGCTTCTTGCGAGACCAAGGATCTCCTCGATCAGCTTGTCACGTCCGTGACAGGCCCCCGGCGGTAGAGGCAACTCTCCAGGGGGGATGCTACGTGGAAGTAAGATCGTGGACCCCACAATAGTCCAGATAGCTGACCTGGCTTGAGTCTAGGAGACGGTGAGTATTCTGTTGTCGATGGATACAAAATCGAACTTACCGAGTGATGTTGACTGTCAATACCTGCCTGACCCGTCACCATGTTACGACGGATATCCGTAACGATCATGTGGGTGTTGAGTATAAGCTCGGTCTGAACGGGGGGCTGTTAGCGATTACCGAGCAGAGCCGACTGAACATACGTTGAAGACATGGAGGAACCTATTGAGGTCCACTCTCCAAGTGGCGATAGACTTCTTATCATCTTTTGCACGGAAGGGTCGAGAGAGTACGTTTCGTTTACCCTGCTTGACGATTTTCTCCTGGATTTCGGCCACGGTTCTGCGGTTGAGATCTTGGTAAGTGAACTGCCCGGCGTATGGATCACTAGCTCGACTCACGTAGCCAACTGTTCGATTGCTTCCAGCACTGGCTCACTGAACTCATCCGACCGTCTCCCGTCCATCCCCCGGTCAAGGGCTTCACAGATGTCATTACAGGATGACTCAAGCTCGGTGTAATCCTGTTCGTTGGTCGTTGAGTCCTGGGGAAATGTGAACCGGAGATTCATCGTCGCAGAATAGGAGGAAACATACCCTAATTGTCGTCAGGAGGGCACTGACGGAGTTAAATGCAGCCCGAACCAGCGCGATACCAGACCTCTCATTCGCAACATCCATGGTCTCGATGGCTGTATTCAGCGATGAGGGAGCACCGTCCAGCCCTCTCGGTCGCTGGGGATTTTTATCCATCGTTGAAACTCGAGGTACGTGCGGGAAAACGGTGCGGGACACAGGCCGCAAGGAAAAACCCAAGCTCAATAAAGATGGACGGTGATTTGGCCACGACGCGCCTCACGTAAACGGACCCTTTTGATGAAGAGGTTTGATTCTATTCGTGTTTTAGGCAGTTTGAGGTGCGTGTGATTGCCTGTCCTTCTGTGTTTCCGTTCTTCCTCTCGTCCGGGTTGCCCTGAAAGGGAAAAAAAAAGCATAGGACTGAGAAGTGGGGCTGAGGCCTTCGGGTGGCTCAGTAGTTATGTAGGAGACACAACCAATGATACATGGGAACCACTAGTGAGGTCGTATCTCGCCGTGTTATGAAAGGGGAAGAAAACCTGGAGGACGGGATAGGTTGGATGTGTGGAAACTGTTGCTGACCGGGACGGCCGAAATGGTCGAATAAAGGGAGATGTTGAAGCCAGTAGGAGGTTCGCCGATTGTCCCAACGGATTTCCTGCCCGCCCACATCCATGTCTGACAGGACGGGGGCAAATGCAAAAACTGCGAGACCCAGGGCTTAAATTTACAGTCCCGGGAGTCTTTGCACCTACCGACTACTCTAAATCCTTGCTTCATCTTTTTTTCTCAGACTCTAGCCAGCATTCTCGACGAAAGACCCAATCCAATGGAATGAGTGACGAAAGGTACATCAGATATATGGCTATTTAACGAGGACGACTGAACGAGAGTGCCCTACGGAGGGTTCATCCACTCACAACTCATCTACAGCTTGGCCATCTTCTCAGGTTGTGGTTCACCGAGCGCATACAGGACATCCAGCTCTCGCTTATACTTCTTATAACCATCCCGTCTGTGAAAACCCGCGTCAACACCGAAGGTCATCGTGCCAACGAACGGAAACCATTCGACCCTTACCTGCAGACTTTCATCGTCGATGTCAAACACCTATTCTCCACCGAGAACAATCCACTCGTGACAAATACCCTCTTCACGAGCTCATACCCCTTCAAATCATACTTGACCCCGTCCTTGGTCAAAACGTCCAAGATCGCCTTCGCCACCTTTTCGTCCTTGGCCGCCTCATCCAGCGTTGCCAGATCTATCTCGCTTACAGATTTCTTCCAAACTCTACTTGCGATCTTCGCCAGTTGAACGAGATCGGGGACAATGGTGGCCAGCAGGTACGATTGCATCGAATCTCCGTGAACCATGATTTGTTGCACGACAGGACAGGCGGCATAGACGTTCTCGACCTTAACGTCTAGGTCTCTACGCAGACCTCTCCTGGTTTCCAAAGAATATTGATCCGACCCGCGATCCCATGAAAGATGACATCCTGGCCAACGCAGAGTCTGGGATCCCGGAGGAGCTGTCGATCAGGCAGCAGGGAAGAGTAAAACACAAAACAGCCTTAACTGAAAACTTCAGAAGGGGGAATCTGGACATGGTTCGCCAGCGACTCCAGCTACACCAGGTGAAGGGCCGGAACCGAGAAAGGTTAAGCAAGATCGCCCAGCCGACGGAGGTAGGATGGACAAAGAGTAATTTTATGGGAGGGAATGAACTCGAAGTGAAACGTTGGTATGGTCGCATGCGAATATATACAATGTACAGGGATTGAAGCTACGATTTGTCAGTTTGTTGATGTATCTGATGCAGAGGCTTGTACGAAACAGGGAAGACGAGAAAGTATGTGATTCTACAACATTTTGGGACCCGTCCGAGTCGCCCACAGAGTGAAGAAGATCAAAGCGAGAAAGATGGGGGATGGAGGGTGCAAGAGTGACTACATACAGACCAGACAGGGTACGACAGCAGAGCGAGAAAGATAGATAGAACTGGGACGCGGAACGCGAACCAAATGGATTTTGGTGGGAGATAAGCGGGGGATGCATCGTTCGAAGGATGGAGACCGTATCATGAATCATCTTGGGTCGGTTATGGACACGGACCGGCCAAGTGGAGGACTTCTGGTCGAGTTTCAGATTATCTCCGCCTTGGTTCATCGATCATCTAATACTTTTTTGCGCTACTCTCGTTCACGATCCTTGCTGAAGCGAGGGATCCCAAGCAAGCGATTCCAGCAAGTACCATGACCCACAGATGACCGCCGAGAATGTTGCTATCGATGGAAGCCGCGAAGGTGGAGCTGGAGAAGG
Source organism: Thelephora ganbajun (assembly GCA_014904855.1). Taxonomy (NCBI): domain Eukaryota; kingdom Fungi; phylum Basidiomycota; class Agaricomycetes; order Thelephorales; family Thelephoraceae; genus Thelephora; species Thelephora ganbajun. The sequence continues at coordinate 45,226 of MU118020.1, forward strand.
CGGGACTGAAAGTCCTCGCGAGGGACATGGACATCTGAACTAGACCGTTCGTAGCTCCCAAGGAAGACGGGTTAGGAGCTCCCTCTTTTGCGAGAACCATACTGAACCTGTGGAACCGCAAAAAAAAAAAAAAGAAAGAGAGGTCAGAAGTTTTAATCTGAGGTATTGAATGGACGTGGAGTGACTCACGAGTAAGCGAGACACGTCAACCGGCAAACCAACATGACCAAGATGATTCCAGACCAAACCATGGCACGTGCGTGTGGCAAGATCTCACCAGATTCGTCCCTCCCATTCCTCAAGATGAGGTTCAGGAACGGAAGGACAACGAATGGGAGAAACCAGAAAGACATGCAGACATGGTACATTTTTGCACAACTGAACCTCCGAAGAAGGATAGGAGTGATGAACAGTTGAATGAAGCATGAAAGGCAGCCAGCAATGGATAGAGAGTAACCGATCTGGGAAGCCTGGAAATCGATGGCGGGTCAGGTGAAGGCTCAAAAATTTTCAAGATCTGATACGCACGCTAAAGGCTAGTCCGCCAACTTCAATAGGAGTGTAAGCAAACAGCACAAAGATAGCATCGAAGGCAGCAGAGATGAAAGAGAGAGCGAAGCCGGAGACGATCAACGATTGTAGGAATGGAATGGCAAACAGTTCCCGGGCAGATAACGAGGCAGCAGTTGGGGGAAAGGGTACGGATCCATAGGACTTTGCCTTCTTGGATGGTTTTGGAGCTTGTTTCGCCTTTGATGGTAGAGTCTATTTTGATACGTTCGTGAGTAAAAAGTATCACAGAGAGCCAATGATGGAAAACTCCAGACCTCTTCCATCAGGAAATAAGCCAACGTAGCGCCAAATGCGGAAAATGCAGCAGAAGCCAGGCAGGGCATAGCATATGGGTATTGGCGCAAGAGAGGGACATCGAGGAGCGGGAACTTGTCTGCAGGGTTGCTGAAAGTTCCTCCAAGCATGGGACCGATGATGACGCCGAGTGGCCAACAGAGAGCGTAAATTGGTAAGATGACGGCTTGATTGGTCGGATCGGAAAGTTCTCCAAGGACGCTGTGGACGACTGCAATATTTCCTGTTCGCAATTACGCTATCGTTCAGTAAGATCGAGAGGCCAAAACGCATTACTAACCAGCAAAGAAACCATGTATACTTCTTGTAATGAGCATATAGGTTAAATTGCGGGAAAAACCGAAGAGGAACGTCATGAGACCCATCCCGATAGCACCAAGGAGGACAATCGGACGCCGACCAACGACATCGGATATCTTGGCCCAGTGGTAAATGGATATCAGTTGGAAGATAGCGAAAACGCTCTCCTGCAGATGATCGGATAAGATATCCACATTCACCGTGGGTATTGAATGCATTCATGGGAATTACTCACCACCAGTCCGCTAATGAAACCGACCTTGGAGGGGTCATCGATCATGTTCAAATTGACAACCATCTCGTTGATATACGGAAACAGCTGGGTGAAGCCAATTGGTTCGAGCAAACGAACGAGACAGATGGTCGCCAGCTGGAGTTTGGGAATAGGGGTCATCTTTACAGGCTTGGACACCTGACCCTCGACGACGTTTTGGTCTACGTTAGACAGCAGAGCGGTGGATTCATCGACGGGGATGCCTTCTACTGAACTGTCGTCTTGGAGGGTTATTAACGAAGCAGAGGACACAGAAGTCGTGTGCATGACAGCTCAAGCTCAAGGGTAGGAGAAACGATCAGCCAGGAGAACTTCCGAGAGGGAATTTATATCCCCAGGAAATCTTCTGGAGAGTAATCGACGGGAAGTCTGGCATTCCCTTACGTCTTTGTATCAGATGGCAGGATGTAATTGACCCTAGGCATGGGTCTATCATCAAAGTTGCTGGATGGAAGCCGGGCGTCTATAACCTCGCTAACATGTAATGATCAAAGTTCCCGCGGTTGAGTCACGTGTAGCCTCACTTCCCTCTCCCCTAACCCAATCCCTGTCATCCCGTCCGCTCAAGAGGTTACCCCGTAGATATCTTTCGTCTCTCGCTCTCTTCGACATGAGTTTTAACGCCACCGATGACAACCTCGTGCTCGTCGCACCTCGCCCCGTCCGCCTCGCCGCCAGCTTCTCCCCCGTGCTAGCCACAAGGACGAACAGCGCGGCCTTTAGAATGCTTTCCGCCACTCCAACCGAAACTCTCGACCGTCTCAAGCTCGTGGATGACAACCAAGATACCAAGGATGGTCAACCAGAGCAGACCGCTGCACGTATGTCTCCTCGGTAAGTTCCTGACACAAGATCTACACGTCGAAACGATCTTAACGCCCGCCTCCGATCTTGATATTCACAGTGCTGGCCTGTCTTCGGAGGCCCTAGAGGAGTTTCTGTCTATCTTGAGGCCATCCTCGTTCCTTTATCCATCCCCTACATCCCCGATCTTGCGTCGTAGGAACAACGGCGCCACGATCCACCTTGACCGACAACAATCCACCCGGAGGGGTGAGAACGCCCGGTCTCCCCAGCCCCCTAGTCCGACCAAAACCACAAACTCCGTCAAGACCCTCACTCCGGACGATTTCATATCGGCGGAACGTCTTGACCCTGATCACGATGTAGGCAGCATAACCTGGTACCCATTCGACTGGCGAACTGGCGGTCCAAATCCTGCGCACTCTCCCCTACGTAAGTCCCTCATCTATCCACCCTTCCATCACACATTTGTCTTCGATTTGTCGTCCTGTTGTGCGCCAACCGATGTCGCATCAATAACAACCAAAATTACTCTCATGGACTCTTCCGCTTCGCCCGGTGACTTGATTACCTCACCGTTTACTCACCCGTTCAACAAACCGAATTTAGATTCGCCTGTGAACCGTGCGCAAACCCACAATCCGTTTGGAAAACGTCATTCCCAACAGCTGCTCGCATCAGAAAACAATGCAGACGTCGGGGCTTACTTCGGCTCATCTCCTTCTCCATCCCTCATGTTCACACGAATAATGTCACCGCTGGAGTTGCCTGCTCTGCCTCCTTCGGTCTCTCCCTCGGCTTCGTCGGTATCTCTCTCCCCTGCGGCAGTTCCCCTGCCTTCTCCCAGCCCGGACGAGACCACGGAACTAGATTCGATTAATTGACCCCGATCTACACCCTCCTTCCTCGAGGACGAAGTTCCAGTCGTTGTACGACCGTGACGCCACCCCACAATCACTTCCTCATGACCAAGTTGCGGCAAAGAGCCCAAGTGGCTTACGTGCCTTCCATTCTACTCCCACTTTACCCCTTGTTTTCGACCTACACATCCTGTAAGTGACCTCCCCCTCTTTACCATCTAAACGTTGTACAACTTCGAATTCCTCCCACACTACGTTATTTCCCTACGTAAAACTATCACATCGTGCTCCGTATAATCCCCCTTCGCTTTTTTCCGATATCTGTTTTCTGTTTGTTTTCCGTACCAGCCTTTCGTACACGTTTATCTTCCCCGCTATATATCAGGCGTTCTCAAGCTTTGATGTTTTCTATACTTTCGCACCCCATTTGACGACTTCCTTCTCTATCTCCCTCCGCTCAGCGCACCTATTTCGTTCCCTAGCGCCGTCCCTTTTTCTCTCTTCAGAAGGGTATTTTTACAAGGACAACAATATGGTAATCGATGACTTGCCCATGAAATTCTCTCGCATTTGTATGTAGTGGGTCTGGGGCATGTGGGACCCCCTCGGCGAGCAGTGAAACGAAACACATAATAATGTACGGTTACAGGAGGTGAACTAGTGCAAGAAATGTCCTGGGGAAAAAAGAGGGAAATAGAGGGTAACAGCGATAATGAGGGACGCTACGTTCAGGAATGAAATATCCACCCAGACGCGGGGTTAGTCGTTCGCGGAAGGATACGTCCGAGTAGGCCTATGAGATGGCGTTCGGTACCCCGAGCTGAGAGTAGAGAGTCAACAGGCGTAGGAAGCGACACCGCTTCCAGGAACTCACCGTTGAAATCTGAAGTCCTGTTCACCGCAGGGATGCAAACCAGCTTTTCGTTTTCTTGTCGACGTCCCGGAGGAGCACTCCACAGCGCTCTAGATCATCCGCAGCCCCAAGCCTCTCGAATACATTGGCGGCGTGCAAAGCCTCAGACTTTGCCTTTTTGAACCTGCGTTGTTTATACCAAAACCGAGCCTGCGACTCCATCGCGCGACCAAGATAATATGGGTCGTTGATCGCGTGCGACTTGGCGCGCTCAATGTGAACGTGTGCATCATCGAACCTGCCTTGAATGAAAAGCAGCAGAGCGAGGGAGTCGTGAATCCAAAACAGCTGTTCGTCCCAGTTGGATAAAGATGCGATTCCTCGGGCTATCTCGAAATGGATCATGGCCTTCCCTGTGTTGCCCTTGGATAGACATATCCGGCCAAGGAGACGGTGAGATTGGCAGATCTCAAATTCGTCGTTGATGCTCGAGAAGAGATCAACCGCTCGGGATATAGTCGTTTCTGCGGCATCGAGTTGCTGGTCGTCATTCAACAACCATGCGAGGTGTTTCAAAGATTGTGCTTGTCCCAATATGTCATTGCGTCGTTCGTAAATTTGCAACGCTTCTTCTGCATGCGGTATCCCTTCCTTGTAGAGGCACAGCTGCCGGTTTGCATCGCATAGGAGCGTCAATGTATCAGCGACACAAAGGTCTTGTCCCCGCTCCCTCCACAGCTCCAAGGTGCGAACAAGCAATCGTTTGTACTCTGCGAGGTTTCCAACCGACTGAAACGATTGTGAGAGCCGGAGCAAGCATTCTGGCTTGGAGGGGTGGTTATCTGGGAGTCCTTCGATCTTTGGCCCTAGCACGACCAGCCGTTTTTTATGCCAATAGAGGTGCCTCATGAAACGACCACAGACTAGCCAGACCTCATCCGAGTTTGTGTCAATGGATATGAAGACATCCAGCAGGTGCTCGACGTTCGCATCTTCTGACGTGATCCACCGCGCCTCTTCGAACCCGGGTCGGCCAGGATCAACAAAAACCGATAATTTGCGGAAGTAATGGTTCTTGGTCATGTGGAGAAGTGGGGAGAATTCTGGACTTTTGGGGGAAAGGTAGTCTCGGAGTGGTGCCAGCATGGTGACAAAGCCGTTGCTCCGATATGTCAGAGAAAGGAGACAGAATTTGTCAAAGGTATTCTTCTTGTCGGAGATCGTTGGAAACAACCAGTCCAGGTTCTCGTCGACGCCTTGAGGGAAGAACGCGATGACCCCAAGCAGGTCGCGCGCGCTGGGACCAAGTCTGCGGAACGTCGGCGAAGCGAGCGAGAGCTCGATCGTTGCTGCCAGGCTCTCATTGTAGTCTGTGCGAAGTACCTGTGTGCGGCGTGTGTCCCATTCCCTGGCCAATCGATCGTAATCCCACGTGTTGCGCGATGCGACGGTAGCAAGCAGTGTGATCGAGAGTGCGTGGAAGTCTAATCGCCGAACAAGGTCACTGATGATATCAGATCGTCCGCCGTTATCGTAGATGCCATAGAAGACGTCACATGCCGACTCCACTGACAATACGGGGATAATCAAATGCTTGCAGCGTGGGGGGACGGTGCGGATCCGCGAAGTGATACCAAGGCAAATGTTGCTGAACTGACTCAGCTCCTCCACCACCTTGTATATCTCCTGGGCGTCCGTCCCCTGCGGGTCTAGAATTGATTCGGCATTATCGAGGAATAGGATCATCTCCCCCGAAGACAGGAATGGTCGTAGGCTAGTCAAATCCTCGGGGTTTTCGATGCCTGCGCCGATGACCTTGGAGAGCCGGCTGAGGAAATTGGCATACGAAGCTGGGAACTGGTCACAACGGATGAATCGCCGGTTGTAGCCAAACCGTTCCTTGATGCGGTCGTGACGGAGGACGGTCAGGGCGATGGACGTCTTGCCAATCCCGCCAGCACCGATGAGAGCGATGGGTGTGACGTTTCCTGCGAGAGCAACGATCCCTTCG